>JAOWBW010000076.1:2022298-2074762 GCA_026119855.1 Campanula takesimana | reverse complement strand
CACACAAGTGAAGATTGTCTCAATTTTTGTGTGACATAGTATGATCAACTCAGTCCATGACTCGGTTTCAACTCACAGGAATTCAATGAGAATTACCTTCAATCATGCAGCCTCTAGAACACTCCCATTGAAGGCTTATGACTTATGAATCAGTTACGGGGAGGAGCTCTTCACTCTCACAATACAGTGTTACCCTGATTCTCAAGTTATGTATGGATACACGTCAGCAATTTGCTTAAATGAGTAGTAACTTCAAAGACTGGAGGCAGCTTGTTTTCCCCGTAACCTTAGATTAAGTGCCCACTCCATGATAAACAACACGAAGGAATTAACAAGACAATTTTCATTATCAGGTTAAGAAGGGTCTCACATTCAAGGGTCAAAACTCGGAGTCTAGGAACTGAAGGAGACCAAGTGGTCACAAGAGACAATCGTGCAAAGATGGATGCAATCTATACTTTTTTTTTATTTATTTTTTTGTGACTGTAATATACAATTATACAGTTATGCAGTCAGTTGTCTGCACACTTGTGCAGTCAACTGGTATCACACAATCCGAGAGACTTCTTAAGTGAAGAAAATCTCTCGAAATCCAAAGCCTTGGTAAAGATATCAGCAAGTTGATCCGTTGTGCTTACATGTTCAAGAGTAATGATTTTTTGTTTCAACGAGATCTCTAATAAAATGATGCCTAATATCTATGTGCTTTGTTCGGGAATGTTGTACCGGATTCTTGGAAAAATTCAAGGACCTTAAGCTATCACAAAATACGGTCAAGATTTCACTTCTAAGACCATAATCCTTAATTATCTGGTTCATCCTTAACAATTGAGTACAACAAGTAACAACTACCATATATTCAGTATTAGATGGCCTACGAACCAAGAACCTAACATCTTTTCTTTCAAATTTTACCACTACCTCTTGCATGACATTGGTTCAATTATTAACTTTTAAAGTTTCTGACTCATCCTCATGCTCAAAATTAGCAACGAAACAACAAGAGCTTACCTGATGGTACGCGGATTGCATGCATACCAAACCGGCTAATTCCCGATAATTTATTCATTTCCCTCTTGTTTTTATTCCTTCATCCACTCCCCTAATGACCTGGGAAGTGGGATGATCTCCCTGTAACCTTGCTGTAGCATCATTTCCTCTGCTTACCTAATCTTCAACGATTTCAGAATCTGAACCAGAATCAGCTGCGGTCTGACCATCTGTCATGTCAGTTGACTGTTCATTTTGACCGTCAGTTGTCCTCACAGTTGGTGCATCTGCAGATTCTATCGTGGATTTAGGTTCAGATTCATCATTAATCCTTTCATGCTCCCAAGTGCAACATGAAACATCATCCTCAACACAATTGACAATAAGATCAGGAGCATTATCAAAAATTGGGTTAAAACATGAATGATTTTCAACCAACTTGTAACAATGATCAGAGGATCTTACACCCTTCAAAACACATCTGTTTGAATCATCGAAGACCTCACAAATCTTCTTATCAAACTTGACGTGTAGATCATCATCACACAATTGGCTTATGCTAATTAGGTTTGCCTTTAACCCATCAACATGCAAGACATTATGCACGTTAGGCAAACCATTAACATTCAGAGTACATTTTCCAATTACCTCACCTTGAGCACCTCCACCAAAATCGACTTTTCCAACTTTAAAGGCTTCAGAGTCTTTGAAATGCTCAAGTGAGAAAGTCATGTGGCGGGAGCAGCCACTGTCAAAGTACCAGGCTCCTTCCACACTGCTCTTCAAGGAGGTAAACACCATTTGACAGTTTGGAGTGTAATTTCTTACCCATGTGGCTTTTGGAGCAGACTACTGTTGACTGGGCAGTTGTGACTCCAACTGTGCCCACAGTTGTCTTGTCAAGTGGCCGCTGTTCTTCTCCAAGCCAAGTTCCTGTTTCAACTTGTAACAAAATGGACGTATATGTCCAGGGGTAAAACAATGGTGACACACGTATCTCCTTTTTTTTATTTCTTCTGTTTTTGTGAGGAGATACGTGATTAGCATTAAATCTCTCATTGTTTTTAGAAGTGCCCTCACCTTCCTTAACACATACTGGATCTCCATAGCCTAAACCTGATTTTCCTTGGTTCCCCATGTTCAGAACCTCTTCCAATTTAGCCTTGCCATTATTAAGTTTATTGAGTGTAATGGTTTCTTTTTCAAGATTGCTTTTATATTTCTCACACTCATTGTCCTTTTTGGTAAGCATGACTTCTAACCTAGCTATGGAGTCATTTTGAGTATCACTTTCACTCAAAAACCTCTCATTCTCTGCTTTTAATTTCAGATTGTCAGAGGTGAGTTTTTTCATTTACCTTCTTGAACTCCTTGAGTTGATCCATTCGTTTGGACCATTCTGCAAACAAATCAACATATGTATTGTGGAGGTACTCATACGTGGCACTATCCTCTTCTTCCTGTGAGGATTCTTCAGATTCACCTGCAGAAGTGGAGTTAAAACAGGTATACACATTAGTACCATTTGAGCTGACAGTTGTGATGACAGTTGACTGTTCATCTTCACTGTCAGATTCACTGTCAGAGAGGGAGGATTGTGATGATCGTAAAAATGAGAGGTTTGCTGTCTGATCGTCATCATCCGAATCACTTAAGGTTGCAGAAAAGCTCATCCCTCTCTTTTTAAGTGTGTTAGCACACTCATTGGCGTAGTGCCCGTATCCTTGACACGCCCTACATTGAACATTCTCAATTGTTTTCTTGTTTTCAGAAAAAGGTTTGTTCTTACTTGTTTCTTTCTTAAATGATTCAATCTTAGGGGAGGAAGCAATACCCCTTATTGGGAAACCTTTGTTGACGTTTTTTCTTCAACATTTTGTTGATTTTTTTTTAAATCAACTCACATTCATCTTCCTCTAAGTTTGAATCATCAATATCCTTTAATAATTCTACAAGATCTTCGGACACATTAAGAGCACTAGCAAGAGCAATTGAATTTACTTTGCTAGTTTGTTGCACTTCAAGGTTCAATTCAAACGTAGTTAGAATACTTAGAACCTTTTCAAGACTCACGGTCCGAATATCACAAGTTTCTTCAATGACAGAGATTTTGATGTTAAATTTTTCTGGGAGAGTTCTTAAAACTTTACTATCCAACCTTGTATTGGAGATGGATTCCCCTAATGCGAAGGATTCATTTTAAATGTCCATTAATTTAGCAGAATAATTTTTGAATTGTCTCATCTTCTCCCATTCTCAAATTCTCAAACTCTGTCATCAACCTTCTTAACTTAGTTTGTTTAACACTATCGGACCCTTCACAATGGAGTTGCAAAATGTCCCAAGCATTTTGGCCACTGTATGGTTTGAGAACAACCGATACAGATTAAAATCAACGTGATCAGAAATGGCGGCCATTGCCTTTGCATTGAAATTTGCAAGGGCAATTTCCTCCACATTCCAATCTTGCTCGGGTTTTGGATAAAAAAATTTCTTTCTTTTCTTCGTCAGACACAGAAGCTTTAGCTTTTGGATCAGCCACTTCCATGGTAGGGGATTTATATCCCACTAGAATGCTGACCCAAGCACGATGATCTATGTTTTTGATGTACATAATCATCTTTGCCTTCCAAATGGTATAGTTTGAACCATCTAGAGTAGGCGGCTTATTACGAGTATGAGTACAGTCCATAATGACCACTTTCAAAGATCGATCTCAGTATGTTGAGACCAGGCTCTGGTGCCAATTGAAAGAAATTAAGGCGGCTAGGACTGTTCTGGGAACCAACCAACTGTGAGTACAAATGTGCTCACAGTTGTCAAGACAGTTGTCCTGTCAATTGGCGACGACCAGAAACTCAGAAACACAGAAACAAACGCAGCGGAATTAAAACTCAGAATAAACACTTCAGCAAGAAATAACTTGCTGGAAAACTTTCATTAATAAAAAGCGATCTTGCAGAGTACAAGTCGAATGAAAGAAAACAAAATATTAAAAGATCAAACTAATCTAGACTTCTAGATCTCACAAAAAACACTCAAAACACTTAGAGTTTTTTTTAGAAGAACATCTAAGGACACAAGGACTCTCTAAGCTTCTGACTTTGGTGAATAAAAACTCAGAATCCGTGACCCTCATAGGAAGACGTTGTTTTGTATTTATAAACCCTCTTGGCCGCTTCTTGATCACACGCAATCTTTAGTCAACCAATGATCCCTTCCTTGTGAGAGTCCTCCTACAAATACACTTCTAAAATAAACAAAAACTTACTAAAGATAAATATCAATATGTTAGTCAAATAAATCATAAAACTAATAAATAACTCAAATTAATCTATTCCTAAATAGTTACAACTAATTCCTAAAATAACTAAACTAATTATATACAATAATTACTATCAGAATCACAAAGATACATAAAATAAATATAAGAGTATTTCATGCTCTTTCATCATCTATTCAAGCTTTTAAACCAACCAACAGCCTCACCTTATCAAGCAATATGTCAATTATGTTGAATATCAATAAGTTAAGCCTGGGGCGAAAAATTCTTCATTTAAGCAGCGGAGCCTCAAAAGTTTTCAAGAAAAATTTCACCTTGAATGAAGGAGAGAAGTTGGATAAGGCGTTCCAATTCTACTTGTCAACAACAGCCGGTCCCATTTTTGGTTTCCTCTTCATCTCCACACATAAGGTTTCTTTTTGCAGTGACCGATCCATTTTCAAAGTTTCTACACCAACAGGGGAGCTTGTTAAAATTCAGTACAAGGTGTCAATTCCGTTGATACAGATAAAGAAAGCCAGGGAGAGCAAGGACTTAAATGTAGCATCAAAGAAGTCATACGTTGAGATAGTTACTGTCGATAATTTTGACTTTTGGTTTATGGGATTCAGAAACCACCAAAGGGCTTTCGAGTATCTTCAGCGGGCAATCAATCTCTGAAGTTCAAAGAATAGTACAGCTTATCTGATATATTAGATTCTAAGAAACAAGTACTGTGAATTTTCAACTAGTTCCCATTGATGGAAAACTAGATCGTAAATTTGTAGAAATATGAAGAGTATAAACAACGATTATCTTTGAATCCATATCTTGCAATTCGTTATTGATGTTGAAACATTTGCGGTTACAGGGCTCAGTAGAGAAACACCAATATCTTAAACTGAGAAACACCAATATCTTAAACTGCTTGAACTTCAGAAAAAGGTAATCCTTAGAAATTGATCCTGAAACCACAAGAAAATCCAAACTACACGCTCGGATTATCTAATTACACTCAAATTGCTGATCGCTTGAACTTCATATCTTTAGTATCTCTCTTTTGGTCTCAATATGTGTTTTGACCTTGTCCATCTTATCTGTACTTTGGTCTCAACATGTGGCTTGACCTTTTTGCCCATTCCTAAAGGTTGGACATGTATTTCTTTTACCTTGGACACAAACATGCATTCATCCGTCTTTTAAAACAATATATTATGACATCGGGTCCTTACCTAAGGAATCCATCTGCCCTGAAACGTATGTCGATCAACTAATGTGCTAAAAGATGAGAAAGGTTAGTATTATAGGCTATTAATTGGTGTCAAACAGCCTGGTTCTGTTTAAAGAAGACTAAAAAATGGGCTATATTTTCACCTCTGGTTTCGGATTAACGTGATAAATGAGTAGAAACTCACTTTATCACCTATCCTTGAATCATTGACAACAAAACTGTATACCACACATAGTCCACAACCCTACTATTTTCACCTTTGGTTTCGGATTACGTGTGTCTTCAGTCAGTGTCTTCAATTCTCTCAGGCATCTTTCATGGAAGAAGCATTAATCCATCTGCACTGCATAGTACATCTTCTAATTCATTTTTTGATAAGAAACGGTTATTAACTGAAATCAGGTCTATATAATCTCATTAAATTCCTCGATCCAGAGCAATTGCTGGTGAGATGATACTGATTGTTAGAGCCTTTGCGTGTCAACAAACTCACATGTCATCTGTGATGCACCTAACGGAGATAGCTAAGGTAAAGTTTTAAGTTGCTGAGACAACAATTATTGGAAAGAGTTATGATTTATGTATCTATAGTTCATGACCCTTGGCTTTTTCTTAGTCTCCTGGACTTCGGTCTTTGGTTACCTGTTGGAGGAATTCAGTTTCATAACGAGATGGTTCTCTTAAAATTGCCATATATGTACAAGTCAGAAGGCCAAAAGCTGGATGTAAGAACAAAGATGAAAGGAGTTAGAAACCACAAAAAGTGGCAACCAGCAATTAATCCTCGGGTTGAAAGCAAACAGTCATCAAAGTGGAGTGTGGTCACAAGAAAACTATGATGGTTATACAGATTCAACCCGCAGTAACAGTGTAAATACAGCCTGAAATATAGAGAATCATACAGATTCAACAAGTTGTAATTGCCAAAAATTATTGTAAGGAGTTGACATAGATGACGTAATTATTTTGAGCTTGGTATTAAATTCTTATCTGCACGCTCTCCAGTTCACCCATTGACTCTGTTTTCAACTGGGAGAAGAAAATATGGAAACTTCTATAATTCAGACGCACAATTTTCATTCAACAAGAAGCCTCTTGCTCTACAGATTTCATTATGCTATTAAAACAAACACAAGATCACAAATAAAACATAAAAGGATATCTTTACTTCTTAATCTTCACCACACAAAAGAGCTACAGAAATGGGATCCAAGGGAAGTTCTTGTTTTACTTACTTGTCAGTCGTACTTCAATTCTTCCATCGTCCCTCATTTTGTTGAAGTTCACAGAAACAAACACAAAGATCTAATCATACACCTTATCAAAAAATCTGAAGAAAGCTTGTCTCCACGACTTTTTGATCACCAAACTTCCACAAACAGACCAAAACCCTACCACAAATCCCAATACTATGCTGATGTACAAACCAAGATTTTCAATCTTGTCTTCACCATTTTCCCCTTTGGTGGCTTCATCTCTCTTACATCCATTATCCTCGTGACATGGAATTATGCACTCGGTTAGTGGTATTCCACAAAGTCCAGGGTTACCACTAAACATGGAGGCATCATCGAAGGTGAGAAATTGATTGGCTGATGGAATAGTCCCAGAAAGATTGTTGTGGGATAAGTTAAGATGGCTCAATAAAGTCAAAGAGACCATGCTGGGTGGAATTGTACCTGAAAGATGGTTGTGTAACGCCCCGGAATTTGGACCCAACTTTACGGGCCCACAGTCCGTCCACGTCACCATTTACAATACTAAACCATAAGACTTTTATACGACTAATCAAATTCATTAATTAAACACAGTCAAAAGATGACATCTAATACCCAACAAGCAATAAAGTCTTACAATTCCCAAATAACTGAAATAATCAACTAAAGCGTCTAGACTAATAACAATCAAAACCAATCTAAAAATTCTTTGAACATCTTCTAAATGCTCCAGAGACTGAGACTTCCATCCTAATTATTACCTGGAAGAAAAAGAGAATGAAAGGGGTGAGCGAACAAAAGCTCAGTAAGTTCATATACAACCCCTCCGGTTACTAAGGAGGAGTTGACCTGAAGGAATATCAACGAGTACGAAATCAAAAGGAAATTCAAACGCTTCTCACACAAATCTCAAAGGTTTTACAAATTTAACAAAATAGACTCAAGTAATTTAATTACCTACAACCGTCCCATACCGTTTGTAGATAACTAAATTACTCATAGATATTATGGAATTCCAAACGATGACAAATTGATTCAAAATGACTCGAATGATTTAATTATCTATAACTGTCCCATACCAGCTATAAATAATTAAACCACTCACAGATTTCAGAATTTCAAAGGACTGATAACTGAACAAAACTAACTCGAGAGATCTAATTATTTACGACCGTCCCATACCAGCCGTAAATAACGAAACCCCTCACAGATATCATGATCACATAAGTGGTCTAATGACCTTTTCAAACCTAAATTCCCCGAAGGGACAAATACTCCGAAGAGCACACAAAATTACCCCGCAGGGTCTAAACAGTGAATCCGGATCACCCCACCACTCCTCTTGAGCAGTGAACAAAGTTGCCTTTTCAGGCCAAAATCAAATAAACCCCGCCGTAACGAGTTGTTTAACTTATGTGCTCATTGATAGGATACAAAATGTTTTCAAAAGCTTATCTCATCAAACTCTTTTTATACGAAATACGAATTTCAAAAGCTCAAAAAAAGTTTCACGTACTGACAAACAAAGGATACAATTTTAGCAAACAAATTAACAAAGGACCAACAAAGGATGCAAATTTAACAAACGAATAGCAAAAGATTATCAAAAGACGGTAACCGAGGGAGTCAAAGCAAAATACTGACGCGAGGTCAGCCCAAACGTATCAAAGAACGAACATCGCCAACAAAATTTGCGGAAGCCTAACAATTAAAACGGGACACGAATCAAATACCTAAAAAGAGGTATAATCCCTTACCTTATTATTGCTACTCAACGTTCTGAAAGTCTATGAATACAGATAGTAATGACCACCAAAATCTGATAATCCAAACACAAACCCTGTACATACAATCAGTACCCATACATCAGATCCGTACCAATGCTAATTCACAAAAAGAATTAAATCTTTCTTATGTCTACAACATCAATTGCACCAATGGACTAACATATTCTACAAACACTAACTCATACTAACACACCTACTAACACACACACAATTTCATATACTAACTGACACGCACTAATTCACACACACTCACACACACACTAATTCCACCTATTACACACACACGCCTAATACCCAATTCTCCCTAAAATATTAAACAACTATCATTATTAAACCCAATGAAATTGACTTATACCTGCTGAAGAAGATGGGCGTGGCCGCTACCCATATCTCGTCAACGCCGCAACCTCTCTTCGTCTCCAATACTCCGTAGAGACTTTCTACTGCTTAGGTTAGGGTAATATATTTATACCCTTAATTCCATCTTAGTAAAATACCCTTTTACTTATATGGGCTAAGCTCAAATAATTAATCCACTCTAATTAATTGATAAAACCCAAATCATTAAATTTAGTAATTGGCCCAATTAAACACCATTTATTCTAAAGGCCCAATAACAATATTGCAATAACCCATCTCTAATAACTTATCATCACCGACTAATTTAAATAACTCAAAATCAATTAAAACTTAAAATAAGATAAAAAAAATCAGGATATTACATTCTTACCACCTTAAAAGAAGTTTCGTCCTCGAAACTTAACGAGTCTACCATCCTTTTACAAAATTTGCTAGTCCACTATAGAACTTATTCCCCATTGTCATTGATGCTCCTCAAATTCATTATTCCTCTATAATACTTTCGAGCACTTACTTAAACATCGCGTAAAACTCAGATTTCAATCCCATTTAAAATTTATGATTTAATAATAATAATTTTTTTTTTTCACATTCTCCTCCCTTAAATAAATTTGGTCCACCAAATTTTATTAAAGTCCAAATCTAAAGGAGTTGAACGCTATAATGCCGCTGCACACTCCACTCTATATAACTTTACTTCTAATAAGAAGTAACCCAATATGTATTCATTTCTCTAAAATGTCACACCAGCAAAAGCCACAAGTATTCCAGAATCTTAAAATCTGACATTTTTAACCTTAAAAGTATCACTCAAAATCAATCATTCCAAAACCCCTTTATGTTAATCATAAAACTAGTCAATCAACCAAGTGAAACCTGTTAAAACAATTAAAACTAAGAAATCATCAATCTTTTTAAATCTCAATTTCGCTAAGACCCACAAATTAATAAGTAAATTCATTTTCTTATTCTGAACCCAACCATATCTTAAAATTTCAGCACTTGACAAGTAACTTACTAACTATTCAAGAATGTCTATCACCCACATGTTTAAGATTGTCTAATCCTCAAGCTCCTAACACCCTTCAAGATCTAAAACCATAATAAATTCTATTATAGTTACCCTAAGATCAAACTTAAGGCTTTGGTCATAACTTATATCTTATAACTTCTAAACTCCCAAAAGATCTATTACCAAAGCTCTGATACCACTTGTAACGCCCCGGAATTTGGACCCAACTTTACGGGCCCACAGTCCGTCCACGTCACCATTTACAATACTAAACCATAAGACTTTTATACGACTAATCAAATTCATTAATTAAACACAGTCAAAAGATGACATCTAATACCCAACAAGCAATAAAGTCTTACAATTCCCAAATAACTGAAATAATCAACTAAAGCGTCTAGACTAATAACAATCAAAACCAATCTAAAAATTCTTTGAACATCTTCTAAATGCTCCAGAGACTGAGACTTCCATCCTAATTATTACCTGGAAGAAAAAGAGAATGAAAGGGGTGAGCGAACAAAAGCTCAGTAAGTTCATATACAACCCCTCCGGTTACTAAGGAGGAGTTGACCTGAAGGAATATCAACGAGTACGAAATCAAAAGGAAATTCAAACGCTTCTCACACAAATCTCAAAGGTTTTACAAATTTAACAAAATAGACTCAAGTAATTTAATTACCTACAACCGTCCCATACCGTTTGTAGATAACTAAATTACTCATAGATATTATGGAATTCCAAACGATGACAAATTGATTCAAAATGACTCGAATGATTTAATTATCTATAACTGTCCCATACCAGCTATAAATAATTAAACCACTCACAGATTTCAGAATTTCAAAGGACTGATAACTGAACAAAACTAACTCGAGAGATCTAATTATTTACGACTGTCCCATACCAGCCGTAAATAGCGAAACCCCTCACAGATATCATGATCACATAAGTGGTCTAATGACCTTTTCAAACCTAAATTCCCCGAAGGGACAAATACTCCGAAGAGCACACAAAATTACCCCGCAGGGTCTAAACAGTGAATCCGGATCACCCCACCACTCCTCTTGAGCAGTGAACAAAGTTGCCTTTTCAGGCCAAAATCAAATAAACCCCGCCGTAACGAGTTGTTTAACTTATGTGCTCATTGATAGGATACAAAATGTTTTCAAAAGCTTATCTCATCAAACTCTTTTTATACGAAATACGAATTTCAAAAGCTCAAAAAAAGTTTCACGTACTGACAAACAAAGGATACAATTTTAGCAAACAAATTAACAAAGGACCAACAAAGGATGCAAATTTAACAAACGAATAGCAAAAGATTATCAAAAGACGGTGACCGAGGGAGTCAAAGCAAAATACTGACGCGAGGTCAGCCCAAACGTATCAAAGAACGAACATCGCCAACAAAATTTGCGGAAGCCTAACAATTAAAACGGGACACGAATCAAATACCTAAAAAGAGGTATAATCCCTTACCTTATTATTGCTACTCAACGTTCTGAAAGTCTATGAATACAGATAGTAATGACCACCAAAATCTGATAATCCAAACACAAACCCTGTACATACAATCAGTACCCATACATCAGATCCGTACCAATGCTAATTCACAAAAAGAATTAAATCTTTCTTATGTCTACAACATCAATTGCACCAATGGACTAACATATTCTACAAACACTAACTCATACTAACACACCTACTAACACACACACAATTTCATATACTAACTGACACGCACTAATTCACACACACTCACACACACACTAATTCCACCTATTACACACACACGCCTAATACCCAATTCTCCCTAAAATATTAAACAACTATCATTATTAAACCCAATGAAATTGACTTATACCTGCTGAAGAAGATGGGCGTGGCCGCTACCCATATCTCGTCAACGCCGCAACCTCTCTTCGTCTCCAATACTCCGTAGAGACTTTCTACTGCTTAGGTTAGGGTAATATATTTATACCCTTAATTCCATCTTAGTAAAATACCCTTTTACTTATATGGGCTAAGCTCAAATAATTAATCCACTCTAATTAATTGATAAAACCCAAATCATTAAATTTAGTAATTGGCCCAATTAAACACCATTTATTCTAAAGGCCCAATAACAATATTGCAATAACCCATCTCTAATAACTTATCATCACCGACTAATTTAAATAACTCAAAATCAATTAAAACTTAAAATAAGATAAAAAAAATCAGGATATTACAGGTTGCATGAGAGGTCAAGGGTTTCCAACTGTCGCAACTCTCCAATTTTCTCTGGTAATTTTCCTGTCAAGAGGTTGCCGGATAAATTTAAGGTACCCAAGAGCAATAGTTTTGTTATCTCTTCAGGAATTTCTCCCGGAAGCTTATTACCTGAGAGGTTGATAAGGTTGACCATGTGAATCAAATCAAAGTAATCATATTCAGATCCCTTCACTACTGTTTCCATGTTTAGTGCATAGTTACCGGGAACTCCCAACCCCCCCCCCCCCCTCGTCCCACGTCCCGGGAACACGCGTCCCGGGTTCACAAGGGAAAACGATCCAAAGTACTCAAACAATCATACCGGAAAATAAACGGTCATCAACGTAGAATCTTGTCTGCATTTACAATCTTTTATGGTTATCCGCCTTTTACATTATACTCTTTTATCTCCCTAAAAGTGTATATATATATATATATATATATATATATGTAAGTGTGTGTGTAGATGTATGTTATTATATTCAACTTAGTGATGTGTTTTCAATATACAGCGTACCACGTTCCCAATTGATCCTACCCCCAGCGTACCCAAAATTTACTAAGCCACGTTCCTTGTTCCCGTACCCGTCCCGCGTCCCGAAACGTCCCATGTTCCCAGTGGCGGACCTAGAGTTTATCTTCAGCGGGTGCACAATTACACTAAAATTTCAAATTCTAATTTTCTTACACTATTACTACTTAAAAATTATAATTATTCTTATGTGATTAATACACTCTAATTTATTGTTCTGTATTTAAATATGATTGGCTCAAATAAATAAAAAACTAGCACAAATTGATAGGGAAAAAAAAAGATCTAATAACAGGGCCAAATTAGAATTGGTGGGGTTGGGGAGGGAGTGATTTTAACAAATTGAATCAAAAAAATAAAGCCAGAAGAAAAGGGGAGAGGATTTAACAGTTGGGAATGAAAATTAACTATTGTGGGATTTGAACCCCAATTCTTTGGAAGTGAATAGGAGCATACAACCACCTGCTCTAGCCAAGTTATATGTTTTGGGCGTGCACTATTTATATATATTGTATAAATATAATTTTTTTTCCTCCTTAACAATAAGAAGTTACCGGGTGCACTTGCACCCCCACCCTATGCTATAGATCCGCCCCTGCATGTTCCTGGTAACTATGGTTTAGTGAATTAAACACGACAGATTTGCTACCGGGGGAAAGGTAACCATACACATCACTGATCAATTGACTCAAATTCCCAAAGCTTGGTGTAATAGGTCCAGTAAATTGTTGAGAGAAAGATCTAACAAATGGAGTGCATGAAGATGACAAAGTTGTTGAGGAATATTTCCGGTAAATAAATTACTCCTCATTCGTACCTCAAACAATGTTAAAAAGTGTTCACCAATCCAATCTGGTATTTGCCCATAGAACATGTTATCACCAAGGTCGAGGGTCTCTAAATCTGTACAATACCTTAAAGAGACAGGGAGCTCCCCCGAAAGATTGTTACTACTCAAACTCAACCACAAAAGGCCACGCGATCCACAAAGTGAAGCTGGAATGCTACCTGAGATATTGTCATTGATGAATAAAATTGTTCCAAGAATCCTATTATTTTAGTACAAAAGATAGGATTGTGAGCTAACTTCATTCTACTACCATCAACTTTTCCTTAACATCACGGCACTAAATTAATGCGTTGCATTATTAGTTAAACAGCTGGTGGCTTTACCTTATAATATCTAGCAACATATATGCCCGTGAAATTGATTACAAGGGATGTAGTAGGTGAAGAATATATGGAGTTTCTAGATCCCTAATTCAAAATGTAAATCTCATTGTTCGAAATGTATATAAATTGTGAGGGTGAGTTTGGAGGAACCGAATGTGTTAGTACCTCACTATGTTTAATCACAAATTAATCATAGTAAAGATGTTTTGATAAATAAATAATCAAACCCAGTTGATACAAAGACCTGAGCACAGGCAACCCAAGACAAAGTTCAACAGCTAAGCTATCCTGCATCAATACAAGTCAACAGTCAAACCATTACATGATCTACCTATCATCTATACATCAAACAAACTGAAGAACCATAACTTACAGACCCTTATTCATTCAAATGAATTATCAAGATGCCAAATTCAAACAAGCTTCAACAGCTAATACCTTAAAGGCCCAATAGCTAAAACCCCTGCTTCAACAGCTAAGCCTGTTCTTGGCCAACAGCTATCTCTGCCACATCAGATCCTTGAAGATCAATTATTCCAATAACTAAAAAATTCTCTTATCATTGGAAGAAACCCAGATTGAAGCTTGATCAAGTCTGCATAGCTCTCCACCCAGATTGACAACTTACATCCAACCAAGTATTAATTAAGTCAGTCAACTTGACTTAAACCATTACTCCTCTGCACCTTTATCCCCCAACGGCTATATACCATCCCCTATATAAAGGAGCATACTGGCATGTTGTCTAAAAAACCTTTTGAAAAACTTAAACCCTTCCATCTGCTCTTGCTCTCTACTATTTTTTGCAGTCTTGAATATTTGCATATTGCACCCAGTTACAACCCTCACCAAGCCAGCTAACAGCCAAGCTACTTCTCTCTGTAAACACACTTGTGATTTTTCTTTTTCTTTTCTTTTTCGCTTTGAAAGAAGCATCCTTAATTGAAGTGTCAATTAAGTAGAGGGGGTTCAAAGGAACTTGCCTTATCAATTCTTGTAACTATTTGTGAAGAGAATATTATAGTGAATTGATCTCACTGTTCCAACAGTGGGGGTGGATGTAAGAGAAGGGTTTTGCCTCTGAACCACTTTAAAATACTGTGTACACTCTTGTCCATGCACTTACACACATATTACACTTTTTCCTTTCATTTCTTTACTTATTTATATTCCGCTGCATATTTCTTTTATTTATTATTTCTCAACAGCTAACCTCAAACTATTAGCTGTCCAAGTTTTAATTTATCTGTTCATTTAGTTAAACAGGGCCTTTCAATTGGCATCAGAGATTGGATTCACCATAAAGAGTCTAACAACTTGTGAAAGATCCATTCAACCCACCATGCCTCAACCAAGAAGAAATAATGAAAAGGACATTCCACACATTGATGATTATGGATCTTTTGAGATTTATTCCTCAAAAATCAAAACATATCTAGATGCAAATAGCATATGGAACTGGTATGTCTTAGAGAATGAAGTTGAACCTCCCACTCAAACTGAAGTTAATGGAGGAGATAGCAAAATTAAATCTCCTGAAAATTGGACTGATGCTCAAAGACAACTAATGACTGCTAATCTTAAAGTTAAAAACATTCTGCAAAAGAGTGTAAATGATTCCCTAGCTCAAGAAATAGCTAAAGTACCAAGTGCTAAATCAGCATGGGAATTAATAAACACCAAGTTCACTAAACACACAAGTGTCAGAACTCAGAATCTTTACAACTTATTAAGACAACTGGACAACTTCAAGTTCTACCCTGGAGAAAAAGTGAGTGCTGCAAGACCAAGGTTTGAAGATCTTGTTAGAGCCATTTCAGACCATGGAAAAACCTTTGATCAATCTGATCTATGCCTAAAAACCTATTCAAATCTCCCACGAGAGTATGAAAAAGTTGCTCTACCTATTAAAGAAGGAGCTGAATGGAGCAGTATGACCATTGAACAATATTTTGGAAAACTTGAAGCTTATGAGCTTGAAGGAATGATCAAAATACAACCAGCACCTACCATATCTCAAACTCTTTCCCTTGTTGCTCAAGAGCAAACCCAGAAACAGTTCTCCCAACAGGACATTGACACTCTTGTAATCAATGCCCTACAAAAACTGAACATAACCCCAAAACAAGAATCAAAACCAATCTCTCAAGAAGACATCCCAAGCCTTATCTCCATGGCTGTCAGAAATGCCATGAAACATCAAAAGAAAGCATTTCATAGAAGATACAGCCTTTCACCATCCAACTCAACTCAAGAAGTTGTTAAGAAGAACATTGAGTGTTACAACTGTGGTAAACCAGATCACTATGCTGCAAATTGCAAAGAACCTAAACCAAGAGAAAACTAAAAAAGAATGACTTATTCTAAAGAAGTCATTCATAGCTCTAGGTGCAATTACTACAATTGTGTCAAGGCTAAGAATGACAAAAATAAAGAACAAGTCATGCTTGTTGACTCTTCTAGGTTCAGTGATGAAGAAGTTGAATCATCTGACTCAGATAGTGATGAAGAAGAAGCTCTACTATGTCTGGTTGCACAAGAATGTGAAGAATCAGACAATGAAGAAGATCTAGAAGCCTTAGCTGCTGCTGAGGAATTAAAAGAGGTACATAATTTTAACTCTCTAAATATTGAAGGTTTTAAAAATTTAGTTTGCACTCTCTTGATTCAAAAGAAGAAACAAGACTCTAACTTTGCTTCCCTAATCACTGAAAACCTTGAACAATCCAAAACTATTGAAATTCTCAAAACCTCAAACACCACTCTTGAAACCACCAACAAAGATCTAGAGGAAAAATGTCAAAAGCTTGAAAATGACATATACAGCTTAACAGCTAAGACTGACTGTTCAAAGTCCCAGAAGGATAATGAACAAGAAATGAGTACCTTAAAGGAAGAAAACAATGCCTTAAAAAGCAAAATTGATTCCTGAAACAAATCAAGCAATGCTATGTCCTTGTATCACTTTAACCAAAGACATCCTAGGGACAGGTCTGGAATTGGAGCTAAAAATCTCACACTCAAAACCTACACTCCTCCTACTGGCAGTAGAGCTGTTGAAACTATGGTTTTATAAAGTCTCAATACATTCTCTACCAAGAAACCATCTTACCCCATTCAAACAAAGGAAGATGTGTACAAAACGGAGAGGTGAAGGTACCAAAAAGGGTGAATTAAAAGTGGATTCTCCTATAATTCCTAAACATCAAGCTTCTAATAGTACTGATGATATTCAATCTCGGAAAGGGAAGCAGGAACAAAAGTCTAGAAAGCCTATACAAGCCAGACATCCAAGACAGGCTGAACAGCCAAGACAAGCTAGGCAGCAGAGGCACCCTAGGCAACCTGGACAAAATTGGCAATACTCCAATAGGAAAATCCATGCTTATCAGTCCCAAAATTCCTCTCCTAGATCATCATACCACTCACAAAACCCCAGACAGCAATCTTACTTCCATCAACCAAACTACAGAAATCAAAGCCCATACAATACTGGACACCTATACAACACCCCACAACCCTTCACCTTAACACCCTACATGATGCAAATCATGTCCTACTATAACACCCTTAACCAGTTCTTCAAAAGAAGATCAGGTGGCAAGGCTAGGATACCAAAGAAAGTCTAATCTTTTGGACCCAAAAAGAATAAAGGGTACCATAATTTTTATTTTGCTTTGTAGGTATCTAGTAAAGGAATCTGGTACTTGGATAGTAGATGTAGCAGACACATGACATACAACAAGGAATGGCTTCAACAGCTAACACCAAAGAATGGTCCCAGTGTTACCTTTGGTGATAACTCTTAAGCTAGGGTCAAAGGATCAGGAAACCTAGTAACCAATGAGATAATATTTACATATGTATCCTATGTTGAAGGCCTTAAGCACAATTTGATAAGCATCAGTCAAATATGTGACAAAGGTTACCATGTTATCTGCACTAAAGATTAATGCCAAGTCAGGGACAATAACAACAAGGTTATTCTTACAGGAGTAAGAAAAAAGAACCTATACTGCCTTCACCTTGAAGTAGTCCAAACCTCTACTGCTCACTGTAGACACCACGCCTTGGACCTCTCACCCCGATTGCATACAAAGTATTTTTATTTAACTTATTTTTGTTGATTTCTGTTACTTCGGTTAAGTTCCTAACTGATTCCGTTAGTTTTGGACTAAACTGCATAACAGAGTTAACTTTTAGGGTCATTCTGTCATTCTGTCCTTCTCTGCCGCGGGCGCTTCCGGCAGTGTTAACGGGATGCGTGCGCGTCTCGCCCCTAAAGCGGGACCCGCGCACCTCCCATTATGGCAGTAACGGATTGCACCTTATTTCCCCCCCTTTTCTTATTTACAAATATCTTTTCTTGATCACAAAACCCATCTTTTTACATCCACATTCATCCCCCCTTTTCTCATTAACTCCCAATCCCAAATTCTAAGCCTTTTCCCAAAAACTAATATTTCTTTCATTTATTATTTGATTTCTTTTATTTCTTTTATTTTTCTTTTATTCATTTATCTTATTTGTGATTGGCCCATTCCATTTCACATGGATGACCAATTTCCCTCCATCATTTCCCTCTCTTTTTTACCTATAAAAACCATCATCTTCTACCTTGGAAAGGGACTTCTTTTTTGACCTCATTTTTTTAGACTTGGAACTTTCTCTCTACACAAAAATTCTATATCATTTTCCCTACACAAATTCTCCCAACAAGAGTTTTACACAACAAAACTCTACACAAATCTCTACACAACAACATCATTTTCAAGTCCAAGTTTGAAGTCTTCTTTCTAAAGGTACAAGTCTTCTTCTTTTATTCTCTTTTATTCTAGTCTTACTAGTATCCAATCCCCATCAATTGGGACATGACCAAATGACCACTTTACTACATTAAAGTTGGTTAAGGTTATCTCCCTACATTTTAATCTTAACTTTAATTCACCATGTTAATTTCTCTTCATCTATTAATGTAATTCTTTAACATTACTTGTTACATGTAATCTTTATCATTAAATAAATAAAACAATTCTATTTTATTTCCCCTTTTCTTCTCATCACAATTGTTAGCACATTTCTATTTAATTAATTGAAGGACATGTAAATATTAGAACACCAATAGTAGCAAGACCCGCGTAAGCGGGGCGGAGTGGGTGTTTAAGTACTTCCCACTCCGTCACCTAACCCCCGAACCCTTCTCTCCCGAATCTCTGGTTTTATACATAAATTTGGCTATTTCTAGGTTTTTCTTATGTTCCTTTAAAAACATAGGTGGCAACTCTAAACAATCTAAAAACAAGTTAGACATCCTAGGATAATTCACCGCTCTAGCCAAGCTGTGGTTCCCCGGGGTATCTACAGTGGCGACTCCGCTGGGGATGTATTAGAGGGTTAAACTTGCGTTTTTAACTTTTGGTGTTCTTATTACTGTTTTCTGGGCATTCTGGTAAAAAGGGTGGGAAGCGCGCGCCTCTGGCCTTCTTGTCCTAAAGCGCGCGCGTCCGACCCCAATTTCCAGAATCGCCCGTCTTCCTTCTTGTCCTTCCATTCCATGTTTCTGTGCTAACAAATTCTGCAGGGGAAAGCATTTTTTATTTAGGGTCAAGGCAATCCCTTGAACCCACTGATTCGCAGGTACTGCCCAGATGCGGGCGCCTCTGCCCCTCTTTGTCTAACGCGCGCGCCTCCCGAGTAGGCATCCTAATGCGCGCGCTTCTAGGCATTTTCCAGAAACAGAACACTGCACAGAACAGAGTGGTTTTGACAGTGTGTGGGCACCGGGCCTGCACAAAACAGTTTTTACTTTCTGTTTATTTTTATCGGTCACACGGGTGATTCGAAAGTTGTAATTATGTGATTATTTGTTTTTTTTATTTCTTTGAAAAAAAATATTTTGTCACTTGTTAGACCTCACACTACTCGCACAATTCCTATCAATTGCTCACAATCGAGTCGCACAAGTCCAATCCCAAACCCGTCGAGGCCCGTCCTAGGAAGTTTCAAGCTCCACCCTACCTTGACTCTTCCGAAGCGGTAAACCTCAGCCCGTGGCGTAGTTCACGACTACATGCCGGGGGTGACCTTTAAGCCTCATATTCAAGCCGAGCACAAACCACACAATTCTAGTTTAAGGTCTAACACTCCGTGACTCAAGTCGGTTTTCATGTACCGAGATTTCCCTAAACTAATGTCTTCAAATCATACATGCCAACTTGTTGCAATGGACGAAATAAAACTCCGTCCCCAAAAGTGGCTATCTTGGACGAAAATAAAAAATCCGTCCCCGCATGTATGATTTACTACATTAATTTAGTTTAATCCCGTCAAATGTAGGTATCACAAGCGTGGTGGAATCCGATGAGTATATGGGACCGCGAGAAGGTCTATATACTAGTGTGACGATTCCACTATTTTTTCTAAAAACCCCAAAAAGGACTCCGTCCTTCCGACTTTGTAAATAAAAAAAAAAAATCATTTTTCTCTATGTGGTTGAGTCTTTTTCCTTGTTTGTGGGTTTAATCATATTACTCAAAAGGTGTTTGTGGGGCCAACCTAAGATCAACCGTGTTCTTTCAATAGCTCCAATGGCTTCCAACGGCAACAACAACAACGGTGGAAATGATTTCGTGTCCAACGAAGGGTTACTCAACATAATGAAATCAATGGGGGAACAAATGGATAGGATTGTCGAGGATGCCCGCCGTAAAGACAATTTGTGGCAAGCCCGTTTCGATATCGACAAGAGGATTCTCAAAGAAGAGGTTTCTGAACTCAAGGCCCGTCTTGATTATGAAAGAAGAATTCACAAAGAAGAGGTTTCCGAACTCAAAGCCAGTTTGCAAGAGCTCACCGACAGCAAAGCAAAGTTCAATGATAAAGCATGCTCAAGTGGACCGACCCTCAAAAGCTACAAAGGTACCACCAACAACCGAGTTTTCACTCCTCTCCAAGGAGTAACCCAAGCCGAGGCATTTGAAATTTTGGTGGCAAGAGGGAAGATCAAACCTTTGGAGGGGTACAAGCCGAAGGCGATACTGAAAAATCATGCTCATGGTGAATGGTGCGGCTACCACAAGCATAGTGGCCACACTACCGAAGGGTGGTTCCTTCTCCGAAACATCATCCAAGATTTGTTCGACGACGGCGAATTTACTGTGGGTGAAGAGCAACCGCTTGAGAATGGAAACATGCAAGAACCCATCAAGGAAAAAGCTTGGTTTTGAAATGGGCCTTCAACAAGAGATCATGCCGCAAGGAGACTACAACGGCAAAGACGACGACAGCAATCTCCGTTTCTCTTTCTCTACCTAGTAGTAGGAATAAAAAAAAAGAGTCAAAGTCCTCTAATGAGTGCATTAATGTTTTCTCTCGTCCTATTTTAAATGTCCGAGTCCATTGAGTCATCAAATAAAAGTCGTTCTTGTCCTCATACACTCTTCCAAGTTGTTCAATTAATTCTTGGGAAAATGATGAAAAAATGTCTAAACAAGTTTTGGAATGAACCCCATCGCTTGAACGCCTAGGGGCTAAACATCAACGACGGCATCAACAACGAAGACATCAACAACGACGAAATCAAGACAAAGAAAGGTGGAGCAACAATCATGAAGCAAAGTTTTCAAAAGGGGATTAAAAAAAAAAAAAAAAAAAAGGGCTCGCTAGGTTGAAATCATCAAATCAACCTAGGCAAAAGTTAGAGCACAAAAAAAAATAAAAATCCCCCTCAATCAAAGAAGATCAACATCATCATCCACCAACAAAGGACGAAGCTACGAAGCAACAATTCCATCATGAAGAATGGAGAATCCACAAGAACTACGGCAACCTGAGCCTCTACACTGGAGGAACGTAGGCAACCTGCGGGTCCGGTCTCATGCAAGAAAGAAGATATGTTTAGCCCTAGCGCGTTATGGTGATCGGCCTTCGTCTCGAACTTGTCAAGACATCTTTGTACGATTCATTTGCCAATGAATTAATCACCAAAAAGATTGAACAACTTTCTTAGATTTGGAATCATTTCGCGTTCCTTGTCGAGTCTAGGGACTTCTATTCTTTCTGCATACTCCCAATTTCTTGCAATCAAATTAGGGTTTTCCTTCTCTTCTCTCTTAATGAATTACTTGCCTTCGCGAGTCATTCAATTCAATAAAAAATACATGTCAAGGGACACTTCCCTAGTCAAGTCAATGTCACTCATCATTAGTGACAAAAGGTCTCCACCGCAAAATCACATGTCTTATCTCCTCAGCTAGAGTCAATGCACACTTCCTCACTAATCGAGTAAAAAATGAAGACGCAAAAGAGATGCCCGCTAGATTGAAAACCCGAAAGGGCGGTCTAGGCAAAAAACAGGGTGCGTCATAAAAAAAATGAGAGAGTGAGAGAGAGAAGGGAAAGAGAAATGGAGATCTCTGGCCTCTAAAGAAGACAACTACACGAGCTCTACATTGGATCTCCTCAGCAAGTCAATTCCCCACCGAGTCAACTTTGGGATTGCAAAAAGCTCGACAAGATATGGTACCATCAAAGGTTGTCTTGGGTTATCGGCACCATTCTCCAGCAGTGTGCATTTTTGGGTTCATGAAAAGAAGGCCCGTGGTAACCAAGATCCATCCAAGAACAAGCCCATCATAAAAGGGCACGAGGTTGCACAAATAATCCTAGCTAGTCAATTGGCTTGGGCAGCAAATAGCAACAACATGTGTCTCAGTTTTCAAGGCTTCTTCAAGTATGTGCTTCTAAAGTACGCCAAAAGGCTCCCGAGAAATGGAGTAGCTCTTGCTATATCCTCTCATGTTTATTCCCTCACACGAGGACGAGTCACTCTTGCTTTGCTCAACAAATGGTGACGCCCTAGGGGCTATGTGACTCAAGAACAAAGGATTCTTTTGCTTCATTTGGCAATCAATACGCCCTAGGGGCTATGCTCAAGAAAGATGTGTGAGACTATCCTCAAAGTCCCTCAAAAGGATGTCAAAAAGCCCTCTTGTCATGTGTGCCCGTGCTCGTTTCCCCAATCAAGGGTGGACCTTTCTCGCAATCAATGATGGCACTCTAGGGGGCTACGGTCAAGTCTTAAAGGCTCCCTCGGCAAAGAGCAATTAACTCCCCAGCAGTATCCCCAGCCAAGTCATGTGCAACATTGGAAACTTCCTCAATTCAGCACCGAAGGTCTCAACGGGCTTCGCAATCTACAATCTTTTGGGCTACGGCATTACAGTAATTCAAGCAAAGGGCAGTATTAGGGCTGCGCGACCGACAGTCTTTGGGCAACAATACTCGAGCAAGTGCAATGTGGAGTAGTCTTATGGCTCCATGAGAACAATCAAGATTCAAGGGTCTCTCAACACTTCAAGTCAAAGGCCTCTTGGTTTTAAATGAAGACTCTGATGTTATGAATGAAGTTGATGATTTTTGTTAGAACTCACAGCGAGATTTTGAAGGAAGTCTTAGAGAAAAGGAAAAAGATTCAATATGCTAACTCTAATCAAAACAGGGTTATAACATGAAATGCCACGGCCAATCCCAATGTTTCTGCAATTCAGCACCCCCTTCTCCAAGATCAAAAGCACAAGGTGCAGCTCAGATAAAGTTGGGCCACAGCACTAGTTGCATCCGAAGATCCGTCATTAGTTCAACTCAAGAAGAGTCAAGCAAGCATACTCATTTGAGACTTTATCACGCCAAGACCTTATCCTCCGCGACCTCGACGGCACCGCAAGACATTACTGCATCCTTTGACATAAGCCCTCAGCCATTTGGGTATCGACCACAATGAGGCCATTCATCTCCCCAGTAAGAGCAAGAAGGAGATCTCTATCAAGAATTCTACCAAACTGTACATCCGCTCTCAATGCCGAGCCAATCACGAGATAATTTGGGGCTTTACAATGAAAGGTCTTCACATCCCGCCATCTACAAGCCCACGACACTTGGGGCTTTGCAATCTCTCGAAGCTTGGCATCAACGATCTCCTCTTGGGGCTTGCTCACTACAACAACAAGGGCGATTTACTCGAATGGGCCAAGAGCTGATTTATCTTGGAGCTATGCAAGTCCCTCAAAATTTGGCATCAAAGGCATTCTAGGGGCTTTACAATCAGCAACCCCTCATCTCGGCATCAAAAGCCTTTTGAAGCCCCATAATCGACAAATCTCTTGGGGCTAGACATCAATCTTCGTTGGGCACACCAGCGACAACAGAATTCAAGCGAGGAAATCCGGACTTCGACTGAACATGACTTGATCTTGGGTTGGCTTCACAAGCACACAATGGTTAAATGGTTCACCCACGGACTAAAAAAAAAAAAAAAAAAAAAAAAAAAAAAAAAAAAACTTTTTTTCTCCTATATACAAAAATATGTGCTTTACTTTGCTTTGCTCCATAGCTTCTTCCCAGAGTTCTTCATCATCCTTGAACTACGCTGGTCTGATTCTCTTAAAGAGATACGTAGGCAGCCTTTTGGCACGACCGACCCATCATCCAGAGTACCATCTCGATAACCCAACATCAAGGGCATTCTCTCATCAACATCTACAGAATGGACATTCTCCATCAAAGCATCCTCCGCGGACATCAGGAATCCATCTCCACTCAAGCGGCAATGGTAAGTGAAGGTATGAATACATCCAATGTTGTCCTCAAAATCACACCGCACACAAGATCACTCTCTACATTCTTACTTCTCTCCCATTGCAAGGGTGTTCCAAAATCTCATCACACCACGAGCACAATTTCTCTCAATCATCACACTTCACGCATCTTCTTGCACAAAACATATACCTGTCAAGCACACACATAACAGGCACCACCACGAAGTCAACAGCATCCGCTACTCAAGGCACTTCATCCCCAACAGAAAGTGATTCACAGTCAACTATGCCTTCATCCCCATAAAATCAAGCAACCACACGTCATCAGCAACCAAGCATTCCCCAGCAGATTTCAATCATCAACTCACTCGCAAACGGGAGCGTGTATCAAACCGCTCGCAAACGGGGGCGTTTCTACCAACTTGCTCGCAAACGGGGGCATGTTATCTCTGACAGCTCGCAAACGGGAGTTCGTCATCAACCGCTCGCAAACGGGAGCGTTTTCTATCAACTTTCTCGCAAAAGGGAGCATGTTATCTCTGACAGCTCGCAAACAGGAGTTTGTCATCTACCGCTCGCAAACGGGAGCGTTTTCTATCAACTTGCTCGCAAACGGGAGCATGTTATCTCAGACAGCTCGCAAACGGGAGTTCGTCATCAACCGCTCGCAAACGGGAGCGTTTTCTATCAACTTGCTCGCAAACGGGAGCATGTTATCTCAGACAGCTCGCAAACGGGAGTTCGTCATCAAACCGCTCGCAAACGGGAGCGTTTTCTACCAACTTGCTCGCAAACGGGAGCATGTTATCTCAGACGGCTCGCAAACGGGAGTTCGTCATCAAATGCTCGCAAACGGGAGCGTTTTCTATCAACTTGCTCGCAAACGGGGGCATGTTATCTCACACAGCTCGCAAACGGGAGCGTGTATCAAACCGCTCGCAAACGGGAGTGTTTTCTACCAACTTGCTCGCAAACGGGAGCATGTTATCTCAGACAGCTCGCAAACGGGAGTTCGTCATCAGCCGCTCGCAAACGGGAGCGTGTATTAATCAGCTCGCAAACGGGAGCATTTTCTACCAACTTGTTCACAAACGGGAGCATGTTATCTCAGACAGCTCGCAAACGGGAGTTTGTC
Organism: Campanula takesimana; assembly: GCA_026119855.1. Lineage (NCBI taxonomy): Eukaryota > Viridiplantae > Streptophyta > Magnoliopsida > Asterales > Campanulaceae > Campanula > Campanula takesimana. The sequence continues at coordinate 2,049,212 of JAOWBW010000076.1, read as the reverse complement.
ATCAGCCGCTCGCAAACGGGAGCGTGCATCAAACCACTCGCAAACGGGGAGTGTGTTATTAAGTCGCTCATACAGGGAGCGCACCTCTATCATTTGTAATTTCAATTTCCTGCTTTCATCGAGTCTTTGCTTTCTTTTCTTTTTCTTTGTCGATGTCCTCGGCGGGTGTTTTTACTTTCGTCGACGCGTTTTGCTTTGCAATCCACGTCGCCGAGGGGCTCTGTAGACACCCCGCCTTGGACCTCTCACCCCGATTGCATACAAAGTATTTTTATTTAACTTATTTTTGTTGATTTCTGTTACTTCGGTTAAGTTCCTAACTGATTCCGTTAGTTTTGGACTAAACTGCATAACAGAGTTAACTTTTAGGGTCATTATGTCATTCTGTCCTTCTCTGCCGCGGGCGCTTCCGGCACTGTTAAAGGGATGCGCGCGCGTCTCGCCCCTAAAGCGGGACCCGCGCGCCTCCCATTATGGCAGTAAAGGGATTTGCACCTTATTTCCCTCCCTTTTCTTATTTACAAACATCTTTTCTTGATCACAAAACCCATCTTTTTACATCCACATTCATCCCCCCTTTTCTCATTAACTCTCAATCCCAATTCTAAGCCTTTTCCCAAAACTAATATTTCTTTCATTTATTATTTGATTTCTTTTATTTCTTTTATTTTTCTTTTATTCATTTATCTTATTTGTGATTGGCCCATTCCATTTCACATGGATGACCAATTTCCCTCAATCATTTCCCTCTCTTTTTTACCTATAAAAACCATCATCTTCTACCTTGGGAATGGACTTCTTTTTGGACCTCATTTTTTAGACTTGGAACTTTCTCTCTACACAAAAATTCTATATCATTTTCCCTACACAAATTCTCCCAACAAGAGTTTTACACAACAAAACTCTACACAAATCTCTACACAACAACATCATTTTCAAGTCCAAGTTTGAAGTCTTCTTTCTAAAGGTACAAGTCTTCTTCTTTTATTCTCTTTTATTCTAGTCTTACTAGTATGCATTCCCCATCAATTGGGACATGACCAAATGACCACTTTACTACATTAAAGTTGGTTAAGGTTATCTCCGTACATTTTAATCTTAACTTTAATTCACCATGTTAATTTCTCTTCATCTATTAATGTAATTCTTTAACAGTACTTGTTACATGTAATCTTTATCATTAAATAAATAAAACAATTCTATTTTATTTCCCCTTTATTTCCCCTTTTCTTCTCATCACAATTGTTAGCACATTTATATTTAATTAATTGAAGGACATGTAAATATTAGAACACCAATAGTAGCAAGACCCACGTAAGCGGGGCGGAGTGGGTGTTTAAGTACTTCCCACTCCGTCACCTAACCCCCGAACCCTTCTCTCCCGAATCTCTGGTTTTGTACATAAATTAGGCTATTTCTAGATTTTTCTTATGTTCCTTTAAAAACATAGGTGGCGACTCTAAACAATCTAAAAACAAGTTAGACATCCTAGGATAATTCACCGCTCTAGCCAAGCCGTGGTTCCCCGGGGTATCTACACTCACTGTCTCCTATCCTACAGCCAGTCTGACATGTCTTCACTGTGGCATAAAAGACTTGCCCATATGAATCTTAAAACCATTTCTAAGTTAGCCAACTCCAACCTTGTTAAAGGTCTTCCCAAAATACCTTTCAAGAAAGACAAGCTGTTTAGAGCATGTCAGTGTGGAAAACAAAAGAAGATCTATTTTTCTGCAAAAACCAGATTAGACACTTCCACACCCCTTGATCTCCTTTATATGGACTTATTTGGTCCCATTACAACCAGATCTCTAGGTGGAAAGAGATACTCTCTTGTAGTTGTTGATGACTACACTAGATTCACTTGGATCATTCTCATTGAATCCAAAAGTGATACTCTTAAAAATCTATCTCAGTTGTTCAATAAAATTTAGAACCTTAAAGGCTTGTCAATCAAGAAGATAAGATCTGATCATGGAACAGAGTTTGAAAATACTGGAGTTGACACCTACTGTAATCAAATAAGGATTGATCACAATTTTTTAGCTCCTAGGACTCCTCAACAAAATGGAGTGGCAGAAAGGAAGAATAGGACCATTTATGAAGCAGCAAGGGCTATGCTGTCTGAACACAATCTTTCTAAGTACTTTTGGGGTGAATCTGTAACCACTGCTGTCTATGTACAAAACAAGACTCTCATTAACAAGTATCATATGAAGACCACATATGAGTTGTGGAATGGAAAAGTGCCCACCATATCTTACTTTCATGAATTTAGAAGCAAGTGTTTCATTCACAATAATGGGAAGAACAACCTTGACAAGTTTGACTCAAAAAGTGATGAAGGAATCTTTCTTGGATACTACAACACCAGCAAAGCCTACAGAGTATACAACAAAGGAATATTGGTTGTAGAAGAATCAATTCATGTTAACTTTGATGAAAATAATGATCAAAGCAACACTGATTTGTGTGATTTTGATGAAAGCATTAGAAATTCTGACAACCTGCCAGAACCATTACCTACATACAATAATCCCTGTTCCTCTAATGAAAACAACATCATCCTTCCTTATGTTCTACCCAAAGACATCTCAGACATCCAAATAACTCTCAACAGCTTACCTACTCTCAACATCTTACCTCCTTCCAACTGCTTAGATGAAACTGTAAGCTCTCAAATCACTTCTCCCCAAATCAATACTCCTATACCCATTGTAAATGATAACAACCTTGTCATTTCCCTTCTAATTCTAAAGGAAACCATTCCTGAAGGCATTCCTTAGTATGATATTTTCATGAGTGCCTTCATCTCTTAACTGGAACCTAAGAAAATCCATGAAGCCCTTCAAGATGCAGATTGGATAGAAGCCATGGAAGAATAACTTGAACAGTTTGAAAGGAACAAAGTATGGAAACTTGTTCCTAAACCAAGAAATCAAATTGTTATAAGTACTAGATGGGTTTTTAGGAATAAAATGAATGAAGATGGAACTGTAGTGAGAAACAAGGCTAGACTTGTAGCTCAGGGATACAGACAATAAGAAGGAATAGATTATGATGAAACCTATGCTCCTGTAGAAAGACTGGAAGCAATAAGACTATTCCTAGCCTTTCCATCATTAAAAAAAATGAAAGTATTCCAAATGGATGTCAATAGTGCCTTCTTGAATGGAGTACTAAATGAACAAGTATTTGTTGCTCAACCTCCTGGTTTTGAACATCCCAAATTCCCAGATCATGTGTACAAGTTGAACAAAGCCTTGTATGGTCTGAAGCAAGCCCCCAGAGCATGGTATGATACCTTGTCTAAATTCCTACTCAATAAGGGATTTTCCAAGGGTCATATTGACAATACTTTGTTCATAAAGAAGTATGGAGATGACACCCTACTCATTCAGGTCTATGTGGATGACATAATCTTTGGATCATCCAATGAAGGACTCTGCAAAGAATTTCGAGATCTCATGCAGAAACAATTTGAGATGAGCATGATTGGAGAATTTACATTCTTCCTAGGTCTACAAGTTAAGCAAATGAAGGATGGAATATTCATTAACCAAGCTAAATAGATAAGAGACATGATAAAGAAGTTTGACATGCAGAATGCCTCAACAGCTAAGACACCCCTGCCTACCACAACAAAACTTCATGCTGACACTAATGGCTAAAGTGTTGATCAAACACTATACAGAAGCTAGATAGGACCCCTCCTATATGTTACTTCCTCAAGACCTGACATTATGTTCAGTGTATGTATCTGTGCAAGATTTTAAGCCAACCCTAAAGAATCTCACCTTGCTGCTGTTAAAAGGATATTGAGATATCTAAAGGGAACCTCTGACTATGGCTTGTGGTATCCAAATGAATATCCATTTTCACTAATTGGCTTTACTGACTCAGATTATACTGGATGCAATCTAGACATAAAGTCAACAAGTGGAGGATGTCAATTCATTGGATCAAGAATTGTATCTTGGTCTAGCAAAAAGCAGACATCTGTAGCAACCTCAACAGCTGAATATGTTGCAGCTGGTCTCTGCTGTTCACAAATTTTGTACTTGAAAAGTCAACTTTAAGACTTTGGGATGAACATGTCAAACATCCCAATATTCTGTGAAAATTCCAGTACAATTTCTATGACTGAAAACTCTGTTCAACACTCTAAAACCAAACATATTGAAGTTAGACATCACTTCATTAGAGATCATGTTGAAAAAGGAAACATAAACTTAGCCAAAGTTGGAACTGAGGACAATGTCTCTGACATACTGACTAAAGCAATGGATGAAAAAAGGTTTGAACTTTTAAGAGCAATGTTAGGGATGATTAACTTGCCTAAGTAAAAGAGATAAACTAAAATTTCATTTCATAACTTGAAAATAGCACATAAAACATGGTTAGCTGTTTACAGGACTCTCAACAGCTAACCTAAACAGAGTTCTATTCAAGGACAATCCTATGATGATCTGTTTACATCATAAGACTTGAAACTATTCTACTTACCATCACTACCTCTTGTAGAACTGGTAGCCTTTACTCCTCACAAAGTTCCCTCACCAAAAACAAACAAAAATTACAAAGTTTCACCTCAACAGCTAACACCTACAAACTTAGCTGTTCAACGAACTCCATCCTTACAAGACTTGCTTTCCACTAACTCCAGATCCTTCAGCAGACGTGTCATGTTGATTCTCCCCTCCATAAGGCTTGGCAGCAGCAGACTGACTTGTTTCCCCATATCTTTCCAACCAAATGGGGTGCTTTTCAAAAAGGGATCAATGGCAGTCACTGAGTACTGCAGTGGTGGACCCATAGTCCTTGGCCACCACTCTTCCACAGCATCATAGGGAGCCATTTCCTCCAAGGGAGACATGAAACTGAAGGTCCCTGAGGTCTGAATGCTCTCAGCAACTATCATAGCCATCTGAGATTCAGGACCCTCATCATTCCCTTCATTAACCAGGACATGACTACAACACTTCAAATACTGCCTAAACAGCTGAGTGTGAGTCCTTGATGGAGATTGATGGACCCCATGGAAATTATCCCCTCCTCCCTCAAGCACTGTCATGCTGATGGAAAGAGAATCTCTAGTTACTGGAGAATACTCTTTTGGCTGTTCAACTACAGGCATCTTTTTAGCCTCAACAGCTAACTTATCTTCCTGATTCATCAACTCTCTCAAGGTGAACTCTCTCACCAGCTTTGCCTCCTCTATCTCCTTCCTTCCTATGTCCATCTCATGGACTTTGAATCCCTCTTGCTTCATTAGTTCTCCAAGGGAATACACCCTTTGGACCTCAGACTGTGAAGTTTTTGTCCTACTACTCTCTCCCTCACCAACTTTCAACTCTTGACCAAACAACTTAAAAATTGTTTTCTCCTCCCCTTGTTTTCCTTTCCCTTTGCCCTGAGCCTCACTTATCTTTGCTACCCTCTCCCTTTCAGCCTTCTCTAAAACCTCTCTTCCATTCCCCCACTCCCTCTTTCTCTTTTCTCTCTCTCTCACCTCCCTATACTTCAAAGGGTGATCAAGAGGAAGCTGATCAACTTCCTCATGCAACAAATGGTCACTCTGCACAGTATATGTCCTAAAATCTCTCTCAAACCTCTCTCTTTCAGTTTCTTCCCCAGAAGGAACTGTGAATATTAATTTCTTTGCCGTTTGTGACATTTTACTAAGACTGAATTTAAAAGAAAGCCTTCCCATATTAAGAGAACAAACTTAGTATGGATTCTACAGCTAAGTCGATGTTCCTTATATACACAAGGCATTTATGTTGGTCCATAATAGGCTATGACCATAGGGTCAGCTATTGGATAAAATTTTAGTCCATAAATGTTAACTGATTTGACCCTTAAATCTGTACTATTGGAAGATTTGTGTGCAATTATGAGATGTGATGGATAAAATTAAATTAAAAGAGTGTTGTGTTTGCCAACCTATTTTAAGCACCTTACTTTCCTTAAATAGTCGCCCGCTTTTTATGGAAATAAATGGGACACCATTTAATTTAATTCTATTTACTGTTCAAGTGAACGGTAACAGGGGATAACTGTTACTTCATCTTAACGGCTACATTAAATACCCTCCACGTCGCCTCTCTCTAAAAAATATGACTGTTAACCCCACCTTCTAAACCATGATCATTTCACTTTCCTTACCCAATTATAAACCACAAACAGTATCTCTCATCCAAATTCTCAATCTTTTCGATTCCCCTGTTTTCAAACCCTAATCTCTGTTTCATTCATATTCTCTCCAAATAAATGGCTCTCCCTGAAGAATCCCATGGCTATTACATCGAAAATGAGTTCTTTAGTGATGAAGTGGGCACCTATTTCAAACAATTTCTTGAAGCAAATGGCCTAGTGACAATGTTAACAGATCAGCCTCTTATTCTTGAAAATGCTTGTAGAGAAATCTATCGAAATGGATACAGAACCACTGACAACTCCATTCATGCCTATCTAGGTACCATTCTCTTTACAATAACCCAGGATGATGTTCACAACACCTATGCCATCCCCAACAATATCTCAGATATTGAAGACATTTAGAGCTCTTTAATGGATGAAGAATTTGAACCCCTCTATAAATCCTTCACCAATTTACCCAACTGCAACTACTCATCCTTTAAGAAACAAGCCATTTTTATGAGAAACCTTTCCACAAACAACTCTGCCTTGAGTGATGTGGTAATCAAAGGGTTATGTGGAAAGCAATCCTCTCTGGACCAGCTGAGTGCAGCTGAGTGGAAACAAGCCCTTGCCCTCATTAGAGGCAATGTGAATTGGTGTGTCATCATGCTCAACAACTTCAACCTGGAAAGAGCCCCATCATTGCTCAAACCTAATGTAAGATCAACCAAACCCAACCTGTTCAGGTTTATGAGCGGCATCCTTCCCAAAAAACTAGCCACTTTTGATCAACCCCTAAGTACCCACTGGTGCCAAACCATCCCCCTTAGCCAAACCAAGAAATTTGACAAGAAGACCCTTTCTCTTAAAAATCCCAAATAGGGAACAGCTTAGGTCTCCAAACCAAAACCCTCAACAGCTAAGCCTGCACCAAGGAATCAACAGCTAAGGAAGCCACTGTAAGAAGAATGGCTACTAGGGAAATAGACAAGACTCCTCCCAAAAGAAAATCTATTACTGTGAAAGGAAGAGGAAAAAGGAAGATTGATGAACCACCCTCATCCTCTTCTTCAACTCCCAGTTCCTCCTCAAAGTCTACTTCAAAAGAATCCAGTCTTCTTCCCACAAGCCATGAAAACACAACAACAGACTTTGAATTGGTCAAACCTACTGACAAAGATCAAACAAGATCTTTGTGGATGATGAGGCCCACACCAGTGAAGGTGAAACTGAAGTTCAGAAGCCTAGTGACTCAAGTGATGTACAGGTACTAGATGATGAAGAACTGCATGTCCAACTTACTCTTGTTAACCACTTCAAGCATCTAAGATCTGCCAGGAAGGCTCCCAAAGCAACTATGGAAGCAGACCCAACAGCTGAGGAGGCAGTCTCAACAGCTAAGCAAATTGAGCCAACAGTTGAGCCCCAAACTCATTCCACTGAAAAGGTAACCTCTTCATCCTCCTCTGCTGGTCACTTTATTATGAAAAGAAGACCTGTGAGATCACCCTCCCCTTTCTCCCAAAAGGCAAAGACATGTATCTCCTCACTCTCCCAATCTTACTTCCAGTTCACATCATGTATCTTCCATTGAAGGCATTCTTCACCTACACTCTCAAACATCTCCAACCCCTTCACCTGTTGAAATTCATAGGGGGAATTCACCTAGGTTAGATAGCCCTGCTAAGTTAAGGGGGAACTCTCCAATTCACTGAGACTTGATCTCCATCTGTACCTCCTCCATTACCTCCTACTCATGCTTCCTTACCACCAAAGACTCCTGTTCACTCTACTGTCCTTCCTATAATCAATTCCAAACTCATAGAGTTCATTAAGGATAAAACAGTCTCTAATTTGTCTGAGGAAAGCAATACCTCCTTATTTGAACAAATTTCTTATAAATTCTCTCTTGGTGAAGGCCTCAAAACCTTTGAGTTCATGAGATTAAGAGAGGCTAGGCTTTCACAAGGTCAAGGTGGATCATCCATTCCCCAGTCTGTCTCAACAGCTATCCCTCACCCTAAAACAACTCCTCAATCTCAACTTGATCTAGACACCTCCATGCCTACCCCTAGTTTTTGGGCCCTTGACTGTGACATTGACTTTTCAATCATAGATGTCCAAGAAGCCCACAAAAATCTTGGTTCAATTTCTATCCTCCCACCACTTCTTAACCCTCATAACCTATCCAATTCTTGGGAAATGACAAAAACCCACATGAGCATTCATGCCAGAAACATTGGGGGTCAACTCTTCTATGCATATGAAGAGTGGAAGAAGTTTAGGATCACTACTCAATATTTCTTTCTATTCTCTGCTCCAAAAATTCCAAATCCCCTCACCCTATCAAACCTTTCTGAGTGGGAATTTGTCTTCTCCCATCTCATTTCAAAAAAGCTTTTGGAATGCCTATACACCCCTTCCTCCCTTGTGCTTTCTCTATGCATTCAATATGCTCAATCTATCTTTTGGACCCTTCTATCTTAAAAGAGCTGCATACTTGGGATCATAGTCAAAAACCTCTTCCCTATCTCTGCTGTATACCCTCAACTCCTATCTCCTCCTCCTCCTCATGTATTCCATATGAAATCCAGATCAAAGTTTGCTAACCTCCTATCAAACTTTGACCCATTCAAATACACCCTACCATATTACCTCACCTATACTGAATTTAACCAATTCTTAGCCACCCTCATCAAACAACTCAAATCCTCTCTCTTTAGAAAGCTTGGTGACATCTCTGAATTCATTATTCAAAGAGGTGACAATACAATCCCTCCTTCACCTGAACAGCCAACCCAAACAGCTTTCCCTCCTCCTCCCAGCAGCCAACTCATTCCCACCAGACCATCCCAAACATCTCTATATTCTTTCTTCTAAGCTCCTCCACCTAGCCAACCTACCAAATTCACCCAAAAGAGACCTGCCTCTCTTTAGGATTATACCATGGGGGTTCCACTTTTAGAAGAGATCATGACCCCTCAACAGCTGCAAGCTTGGATTGGCAAAGTTCTCACCAAGAATCAGTTGATAGCCATACAAGACCAGAATTTCCAGTACAACTACATGATGGGTCTTGACTGGAATAATGAATTGTTTTACAGACAAAATGAACCAGTGAGAAAGGCTGCTCTCCTTCAAGAACTTGAAGCAGTAAAGAGAAGTCAGAATGCCTGAGCTAGGACTTAAATAATTTGGTTTGTTTTCTTTGTTTTGAATAGCTGTTCAGAACAACTCTTTACTTTATCAGTTATTTCCTTTAGTACATTTTGGTTTGTATTAACATTGTGTGTATGCCAAGAAATTTCATCAAGAATAATTTCTCTTCATTGGTATCTCTATTTCTTTAGCATATCTGTTTGCAGGTACATAATCACAACTACTATTTATTTACCAAAAAGGGGGAAATTGTTAGTACCTCACTATGTTTAATCACAAATTAATCATAGTAAAGATGTTTTTATAAATAAGTAATCAAGCTCAGTTGATTATATGATATATACAAATACCTGAGCATAGGTAACCCAAGACAAAGTTCAACAGCTAAGCTGTCCTGCATCAACACAAGTCAACAGTCAAACCATTACATGATCTACCTATCATCTATACATCAAACAAACTAAAGAACCATCACTTACACACCCTTATTCATTCAAATGAATTATCAATAAGCCAAATTCAAACAAGCTTCAATAGCTAATGCCTTAAAGGCCCAACAGCTAAGACCCATGCTTCAACAGCTAAGCATGTTCTTGGCCAACAACTATCTCTGCCACATCAGATACTTGAAGATCAATTATTCCAATAAATAAAACATTCTCTTATCATTGGAATAAACTCAGATTGAAGCTTGATAAAGTCTGCATAGCTCTCCACCCAGATTGACAACTTGCATCCAACCAAGTATTAATTGAGTCAGTCAACTTGACTTAAACCAATACTCCTCTGCACCTTTGTCCCAGCGGCTATATATCATCCCCTATATAAAGGAGCATACTGGCATGTTGTCTAAAAAACCTTTTGATAAACTTAAACCCTTCCATCTGCTCTTGCTCTCTGCTAATTTTTTGCAGTCTTGAATATTTGCATTAATCCCCTGTAAATATTGTGCCATCTTGCACCCAGTTATAACCCTCACCAAGCCAGCTAACAGCCAAGCTATTTCTCTCTGTAAACACACTTGTGATTTTTATTTTTCTTTTCTTTTTCGCTTTGAAAGAAGCAACCTTAATTGAAGTGTCAATTAAGTAGAGGGGGTTCAAAGGAACTTGCCTTATCAATTCTTGTAACTCTTTGTGAAGAGAATATTATAGTGAATTGATCTCACTGTTCCAACAGTGGGGGTGGATGTAAGAGAAGGGTTTTGCGTCTGAACCACTTTAAAATACTGTGTACACTCTTGTCCATACACTTACACACACATTATACTTTGTCCTTTCATTTCTTTACTTATTTATATTCCGCTGCATATTTCTTTTATTTATTATTTCTCAACAGCTAACCTCAAACTGTTAGCTGTCCAAGTTTTAATTTATTTGTTCATTTAGTTAAACAGGGCCTTTCAGAATGTATTGAGCTTAAAATCAGTTTTAAATGTGTAGATAGAAGTGATTTTGCGTCTCAATTGTTGATCGTCAATTGAGAACAACTCAGAAGTCTGAATTGTTGATCGTCAAAATTGATCATATTCTTAGTAGTTTAGTTCACTATTGAGAACTTACTAATAAGTTCTCAGTCGTTTGGTCGTCGGAGTTCGTGGTCTCCAGAGTTTGATCGTGTTCTTAGTAGTTTAGTTGACAACTGAGATGACACGCCCCAAGTCCCGGGATTCCCTAATAGAACCTCGAACCTGGTGCGCGTAACTAACAAGAAACAAGAAACTAACGGAAAACAGGAATAATACCTGTTAAAAACAAAACTGACATGATATATATACAAAACTGACATGATATATATACTCAAGAGTAGGGAGCTAAGATAGCTCACACGAGTTCTAGACCAAGAAAATTAAAACCAAAATGGTTACATACAGCGGAAGACATGCCTAGCAAATAAGCTAGAAACAAGAACTGTCTAGGGACAACAAATACTACCCCAATACAAGCCCAGAGTTTATTTAACTCATACAAGATCGTCCTTACCAAAATATAAAAGGACACTAACTTCGAACAAGAATATCCTGCTGAGTAAGTTCCCAGCTAAGTCGAGCCTCACTGCGTACTATCCCTGCTTTCCTGGGGGGGGGAAACAATTAAACAAATAAAGGATGAGATAAATCTCAGTAAGCTATTAACATGCAACTATATGTCATGTTATCATGTAATACAAGTAGATACACAAGTAATCATATATCAAGTATCATCAAGTAACAAGTATAGGAGAGGCTAAGCCAACCCAACAAGTAATCAAGCTCAAGAAATGATCATGTAACAAGTAGTCAATTAGTGTGAGAGGCTAAACCAGCTCACCAAGATGCACATAGGCCTATCACGCATTGTACCTGAATCCTTCCTTATTTCTCCCAAGAATACCATTTTGTTGTCGATGCTTTTCTAGCTGAGGACAACCAAGAACAGGAACAAGAGACTGCTGTGCAGTATATAAGAAGACCTGGTAACCAGTGTCATCCACAATAACAAGATCCACGTGGTGAACAGGACAGGAGAACAGTATATAAGAAGACCTGGTAACCAGTGTCATCCACAAGAACAATATCCACGTGGTGTTCAGTACAGTCGCATTCACTTAGGTCAGGCTTATTGCTCTAACCAGTGAAGCTATGCCCTTACTATGGCCGGTAGTAAGGGGGTCGGGCGGAAATACATAGGGACCCGATTGTCACTTAAACCCCAGCTCTCGCGACAAGCGTGAACCTATATATTTTCGAACAAGCAAGGAGAACCAGCTGGACTCACACAAGAAGGTACAAGTAGATATTTACTTGAACTACGGAAACAGAACTCAGTCCCTTATTAGTGGACTACTCTTTATGCACCATGTAATCATGTATCATGTACTCACGAGAATATGCACCATGTAATTATGTATCATGTGCTCACGAGAATATGCACCATGTAATTATGTATCATGTGCTCACAAGAATATAAGTATCCATACGCAATTATTGCGAATACAAACCAAGATAACACTGGCACATAAGGTGTCCATGTAACACGATCAATCCAAGTAAGAGTCCATTTATAACAGACTTCAGTCAAGTAGTAGGGTATATCACTCTGTCACATGCCAAGTTGCACGTACATATTCATATCACGTTTAACACATTAAAGTGTCTATCACGATACCCTTACTATCAAGTAGAGCCCAACACCTTAGACTCTAAACACGTAGTAGAATAGGTCACCTTGTACCTAGACACAGTCATACTTCACGTATATGTATCGTTAGTAATCGAATACATTTTCTAACACATATTGTGTTCTGTAATCATTCTTATTAATTTAAATCGTAGTATTCACGATTATATGAATTATCTTCATATTACACTAGTCCCTATTTTCTTTAGGAACTCATTTCAAGACAAGATATCAAGTTCAGGTATACAGTAGGGTTAATCATTCTCTAACTAGTTTCATAACCCAATTCTTTGGTTATTCATGTCATGAATCAAATAATCAAGAAGCTACATTCTATCAAGTAGCTACATGCAAGATTTTCATTTACACATCAAGAATCTTTCAAGTTTATTACCATACTCATGTAATGGTTTCCAAGACATTCAAGACAGTCAAGACTTTTACTAGATTTTATCATCCTGTATCCAAGTTCTCAATCCATTTTCTTGGATGGTTAAACATGTACAAGAGTTAATTATCTTATACTTCAAGTTCAAACTAGGAAGATGAATTATACATCTTTCACGAATTATTTCCAAATCCTTTTCTTAGTACATTCAAGCTCAAGACATTAGTTAGTGCCCCTAAGGTACACAAACATTAACTTCAAGACACATAAAAGAGTTACTACTCTTATATTCAAGTTATCATTTAATTATAATTCAAGTCCACATTTCATTTGTTCATAAAGGGACTATTTTTCAATACTAGAGTGTTCTACAACACTCATCTAGGCCATCTAGGGTAGTACCCTAAACCTAGACCAAGAATAATTCGAGTTCAAATTAAGTAAATGAGCTAGACAACTCATACTTACGAGTTCTTAATCCCCTACATAGGATATTCAATCTCAAGTCATTGTTTTAATGCCCCTAAGGTGCACAATCCTTAGCTTCAAGACAAGCATAACACATAAGTGCTTGTTCATAGCACTTTCAAGACATATAAAAGAGTTCTTCCTTTTATACTCAAGTTCTCATTTTAATTTAATGAGTAATCATGTTCAAGACTCACTTCTGATACCCCTAAGGTATCACAATACTTACTAGGACATCTTATCCTAAGGCTATATGCCTTAACAAGGGTTATTTCCAACTTATACATCATTAAACAAGTTTTACAATTTTCAGGACATATGGGCGGCCGCACAAAATGGTGTGGGCGGTCGCCCAAAATCAGGCTTTCCAAGAACAAAATACTTCAGATAGATGGGCGGTCGCCCAGCCCAAAATGGGCGGTCGCCCAAGGCCCAAAAATGCCAAAATCCGAATTCTTTCTCAGGTTAAATAATTTTCCGTCCCAAGCGTAGGAGTAACTTTTATTAACTCTTAGGCAATACCCAAAACATTATTTCAAGCTCAATTCATTTCTTTTACTGTCCCATAAATAATAGGACAATTTCCTTTTATTCCAATTTAATATTTCACCGTCCCCAAAAGTATAAGTACAATTTTATATTATACTACTATAAACATTTAGGGATACTTCCCTTCGTCCCAATTTTACAAGTATCACAAAAATTGCTCAAAATACAATTTTAACAAGAACAAGTAGCGGGAATAACATATATACATGTTATTACAATTAAGGGGAAGCTAATAGCTTACCTAGTCAAAAATCAGTTGACCCAAATTAATTTCTGATCGGCCTGGAACGCTCTATTCAACGCCACGAATATTTATCCGGGACCGGAATCACGAACAAAGGACTAATTAAGCTCGAGGAGTCGAGAATAGGGTAAAACTGAACTCCCTATTATGGGACAGAGGAAAGAACGAGAAGACTTGAGAGAAATGGAGATAATGCTTTCTCAGTGAAAGCATAACACAAGATATACTTGCAAGTTTCCAACAATGACACCTAGGCCCCTCAAGTTCTAACTTTGACAAAAAGGCCCCTAAACTTTCAACTTTGACATTAACCACCTTAATTTTTCTAAAGTAGTTAAATAATTAACTCAAATAAAATAGCATATAATTATGCTATTCAAGAATTTAACAAGCAAGTCAAGAATTTAACAAATAAGTCAAATATTTAACGAGATTAAGGATGGGCGTTACATGAGAACATACTGATAACTTCTCAGTTGTTTGGTCGGAGGAGTTGGTCGCCGTCGGAGTTGATCTTGTTCTTAGTAGCTTAGTTGACAGCTGAGAGCTTAGTAATAAGTTCTCAGTTGTTTGGTCGTCAGAGTTGGTGGTTCCCGGAGTTGTTCGTGTTCTTAGTAGTTTAGTTGACAATAGAGAAATTACCAATAAGTTCTCAGTTGTTTGGTCAACGGCGTTGGTCTCCGGAGTCTGTGATCACCGTAGTTGATCGTGTTCTTAGTAGTTAAGTTGACAACCGAGAACTTACTGATAAGTTCTCAGTTGTTTGGTCGCCGTAGTTTTTCGTGTTCTTAGTAGTTTAGTTGACAACTGAGAACTTACAAATAAGCTCTCAGTTGTTTTGGTTGCCGGAGTTGGTGGTCGTCGGAGTTAAGTGTGTTATTAGTAGTTTAGTGTACAACTGAGAACTTACTGATAAGTTCTCAGTTGTTTGGTCGTTGGCTCTGGAGTCGGTGGTCGCTGGAGTTTGATCGTATTCTTACTAGTTTAGTTGACAACTGAGAACTTACTAATAAGTTCTCAAATGTTGGTCGCCGGAGTTGGTGGTCGCTGGATTTGTTCATGTTCTTAGTAGTTAGTTGACAACTGAGAATTTACAGAATAAGTTCTCAGTTGTTTGTCGCCGGAGTTGGTGGTCGTCGGTGTTGGTGGTCGTCGGATTTGATTGTGTTCTTTGTAGTTTAGTTTACAACTGAGAACTTACGCTTACTGATAAGTTCTCAGTTGTTTGGTCGCCGGAGTTGATCATGTTCTTAGTAGTTTAGCTGACAACTGAGAACTTACTGATAAGTTCTCAACTGTTTTGGTCGCCGAAGTTGGTGGTCGCCGGAGTCGTTCATGTTCTTAGTAGTTTAGTTGACAGCTGAGAACTTACTGATAAGTTCTCAACTGTTTGGTCACTGGAAGGTCACTGAAACATTTTTTTTTTTTTTTTTGCGCCGGAGTGGTCGCCGAAGTTGGTGACTGGAGAAGGTGGTAAGGGATAGCCTAAGGTGATAGTGCTTGGGGTGAAAGTAAAATGTTGAGAGGGTGGACATAGTAAAATATTGAGGAAGATGTAAGCAAGGGACTATATGGTTAATCAAAATATTTTTTGTCCTAAAATGTAATATAGGCTTCTTAGAGGGATTATATGGTAAATCCCCCTTTCACCAAAGCAATGAAGGGTTTAATCTACCACCCAAAGGCAAGGATGGTCGGTCTATAAACATTGTTTCCAAGGTCAAGATTTAGCACATTACCTGATTAATTAGTTGCTGCAGCTAACACCCACCCCACGCCACCGAAAGGTCGGAATTCAAGATGTTGAAGAATACTAGAAGTAGAATCCTTTAACATTAGGAAAAGAAAATCGGGATTTTGTCTTATAAATACGCTCTCTCTCTCTCTCTCTCTCTCTCTCTACATTCCTGCAATACTTTTTTGGGCTCTTTCCAGTCACTACACATACCTAGATAATTGCTTGGCTCTTTCCCGTCTCACTACACACCATGAATAATCAGCCATATTATTCAGGTCGAGCGATGACGGCGAGACTGTTTCACTCCCAAATAAGTACACAGGCCACCCAATTTCTTATAGAAAAACGGAGGAAGAATAAGCGGGTGATTGACTTTCACACCGCTCAACTCAACGACTTTGCTCGTATGCTTAGGTGGAGAAAGAATTCTCTCAATAAGGTTCGGAAGAGGAGAAGCAGTGTACGCTTTCTGTACCACTTTCTGCAAAAAGAATTCAAATAATGTTAAAACGACACGATTACAGATATCGGAGACTAGTGATGCGTCGCCTTTATCATTATAAATCAATTGACGGAAATAAATACGGGATCGTATTGAGGCTGAGGCAGCGGTGGCAAGAGGGGGAGGAGGATTACTTAATCAACAACGACACAACTTCATTACTCTACCAGGTAAGGATCCACTTAATGCTTAAATTGCGGTCTGGGCTCTATGTTAAGCAAAGATCCGCCCCATGGGTAATACCTTTTTTTACTTTTGATCACTCCGCTTGCATTAGCAGTACAAACACTAATAAAAATACTAATATTCATGTTGGCTTGGGTGCTGTTATTGTTGGTTTAGGAATCCCAGATATTTGCGCAAAAGCTATGCTTAGAAGTATATCCAACTTTGCCGCCGGTCATCAAGCTAGCAATCTTATACTAGGGATAGAAATTCAGATTTCAACCTTGGAATTGGAGGGTGAGGATGTGCTTGGCACTAGGTTACGTTCCGAAGTAGATGGACTTTGCAGATCATCTTATATTAAACGTATATCCTCGGCGAAGCACATCTCCAGCCTGTTCGATTAATGCAAATTCAGGATGCTTCTTCTTCTTAACATAATAATAATAATAATAATAATATGGTCTCTAAAAAAGACGACGATTGTTGTAGCATTTGTCTGGAAGAGCTACAAGGAGGAGGAAGAGACGGTTGCTCATATTTACCATGCAATCACGTTTATCATTATGGTTGTATTTATAAGTGGATGTCCCACTATAATTATTGTCCCTTATGCCGTCATCCCTACCAACGTATAGCATAGAGCAGTATATATTTGTATAGCATAGAGCAGTATATATTTGAAGTGTTGTAGGAGTAGTGTTTTTTTTTTATTCCAGACGTACACATGAAGGATGGTAGGGTTACGGCTGTATTAATTAATTTTATTTTCTTTAATTAGTTCACTAGTTTGTGTTCAGATGAGATTTATTATTAACTTTACCACTGTACGTAATAAAGAGTACTGATGCCCTAGCTACAATTTTTCTTCTTTCCCACTTGTGTATGCTGCTCAAGAGCATGCAACAAGTGAGATATTGACATACTAAGGTCAAGATGGCGCAAGTTGGAAAGGTTTCCAAGATTAGGTGGATCCTACCAATGAAAAATGAGCAAGAAAAATGAAGATGAGAAATTGACCCCCTTGAACTTTTCATGAATTGTCACATAGCCCCTTCAAGTTTAATACAATAACATTTACATGCATTTTTTACCCCTCTAGATTTTTTTAAATTTTCACTTGTATCCCATCAGTTTTAATAAAATAATATTTACATGAAAATTTGACACCCCTTAATTCTAGTTAAATTGCAAAGACCCCACAAATTTGAAGGAAAAAAAAAAAAAAAAAGCAACAAGATTTTGTAAAGTTGTTAATTGGAAAAATAGATTTTGCTAATCTTAAATTTATATTCACCACTTTGTGGAAAATGAGGAGTATTACTTCTTCTATTCTGATTTTTTTCTTTACCTTTTTCTTTTTTAGAAAGGAAAATTAATCTAAAAATAACAATTATGTTGTAACACATGTAATTTATGAAAAATTTACTTGTCTATTTAATCTAATTTGATTGTGAGCCAATACTCGTTTTATCTTGAAAAATAATCTTAATTTTTACAAGAGCATAATGAAAGAAATTATGCGGCTAGGACTGTTTTCTGGGACCGACCAACTGTGAGTACAACTGTGCTCACAGTTGTCAAGACAGTTGTCCTGTCAGTTGACACGACGAACAGAGAATAATGTAGCGGAATTAAACGAAATAAATTAAACACTTCAGCAAGAAATACTTTGCTGGAAAACTTTCATATATGAAAACGATCTTGCAGAATACAAGATGAATGAAAGAAACAAAACAATAAAAAGATCAAACTATTCTAGATCACTAGAACTCACTAAACACTCAAACACTTAGAAGTATTTTTGGAAGAACTTCTAAGAAACAAAGGACTCTTCTAAGCTTCTGACTTTGGAGAAAAAAAAACACAGAATCCGTGAAGAGTAAAATGAATACAGTGTTTGTTTTTATAGGATGTCTTGGCCGGCATTCTCAATCTCACGAGATCTTCAACTTGGCCAATAATCCTTTCCTTGTGAGAGTCCTTCCTTACCAATAACACAAAACCTAACTTACCAAAGATAACCATTAATATGTTAGTCAAATAAATCACAAAAATAATAAATAACTCAAATTAAACTATTCCTAAATAATTACAACTAATTCATAAAATAACTAAACTAATTATATACAATAATTATTATCAGAATCACAAAGATACATAAAATAAATATAAGAGTATTTCATACTCTTTCAATCTCCCCCTATCTTTGTGGTTCTGATCAAAACATCCAAAACACTAATCTCTCCCCCTGAATTTGTACAATGGATTCTACTCCCCCTAGAACACATCTTTCTCCCCCTTTTTGTGAAGAACCATCAAACTCAAAGAAAGAAAATTGTGAGTATCTTTCACTCCCCTAATTTGAATCTCCCCCCAAAAAAATACCTCTAAGAGCATCATCAATCTCAACTCATATCGCAGCAAACCTTTATAGACCAGATGACTTACCAGTTGACTGTACAATTGACTGTACAGTAGACTGTCCAGTTGTCCGCACAGTTGCACGAACAAGTTGCTTAGCACCAGCTGGATGCTTAACAACAAAAATGCCTGAGCTTGATCAGAGCAGTGGCAAACAATTATTTTGTGTCACACACAATCACTTAGAGTTTCTTCTGAATTCTCGGATTTATCTGCAAAAATGTTAGAAAGAGAGCATCTGCAGAATAGGAACAAGATGAGATGAGAGAAATGAAGCTAGAAAGTATGAGGAAGAAGATATACTAAACCATAATTCACAACCAGATTTGACAAGGAGGAAAAAATCAAGGGAGGACAGTGATTCTTCCTAAGAACTCGAGAAGGCCAAGGAGTAGGGAGAACCGAGTGAACTTGAAGTACCCATTTGAATTCCAAAACAAACAAGGATTTTGATTTTAAAATTCAAACTTTTTCCATGTTTTGTGATAAATTGTCCGTCCCAGATTTAGAACATGCCAAATTCAACTGAATCTATTTATCCACAATGTACCATAATTTTCCACCAACTGCACAATGAAACTTGAACATCACGCCATTAGATTATCATTAATCACATGAAAAGCATCAATCTTAACACATAAGAACAACAATTCAATTTGCTGATGTTAATACCAAGGAGAAAAAAAAACTTAGAAAAAATATGCCTAAACACACAAGTGAAGATTGTCTCAATTTTGGTGTGACATAGTATGGTCAACTCAGTTCATGACTTGGTTTCAACTCACAAGAATTCAATGAGATTCACCTTCAATCATGCAGCCTCTAGAACACTCCCTTTGAAGGCTTATGACTTATGAATCAGTTACGGGGAGGAGCTTTTCACTCTCACAATGCAGTGTTACACTGATTCTCAAGTTATGTATGAATACATGTCAGCACATTGCCTAAATGAGTAGTAACTTCAAAGATTGGAGGCAGCTTGTTTTCCTCGCAACCTTAGATTGAGTGCCCACTCCATGATAAACAACACGAAGGAATTAACAAGACAATTTTCATTATCAGGTTAAGAAGGGTCTCATATTCAAGGGTCAAAGCTCGGAGTCAAGGAACTGAAGAAGACCAATTGATCACAAGAGACAATCGTGCAAGGATGAATGCAGTCTACCATTTTTTTTTTATATTATTTTAAAAAAAAAAAAAATTGGTGTTTACTGTAATATACAATTATACAGTTATGCAGTCAGTTGTCTGCACACTTGTGCAGTCAACTGATATCACACAGTCCGAGAGAAAATCTCTCGAAATCTAAAGCCTTGGTAAAGATATCAGCAAGTTGATCCGTTGTGCTTACATGTTCTAGAGTAATGATTTTTTGATCAACGAGATATCTAATAAAATGGTGCATAATATCTATGTGCTTTGTTAGGAAATGTTGTACCGGATTCTTGGCAATATTCTGGGGACTCAAGCTATCACAAAATACAGTCAAGGTTTCACTCCTAAGACCATAATCCTTGATTATTTGGTTCATCCTCAACAATTGAGTACAACAAGTAACAACCCTTACATATTCAGTATTAGATGACCTACGAACCAAGAACCTAACATTTTTCCTTTCAACTTTTACCACTTCCTCTTGCATGACATTGATCCATTATTAACTTTTATGGTTTCTGCCTCATCACCATGCTTAGAAGTAGCAACGTAACAACAAGAGCTTACCTGATGGTACGCGGATTGCATGCATACCAAACCGGCTAATTCCCGGTAATCTATCCTTTTTCCTCTTGTTTTTCTTCCTTCATCCACTCCCCCAATGACCTGGGAAGTGGGATGATCTCCCTGTAACCTTGATGTAGCATCATTACCTCTGGTTTCCTGATCTTCCAAGATTTCAGAATCTGCTGCTGTGTGACCAACTGTCGTGGCAGTTGACTGTTCATCTGGACTATCAATTGTCCTCACAGTTGGTGTAACTGCAGATTCTGTAGTAGACTTTGGATCAGATTCATCATTAATCTTTTCATGCTCCCAAGTGCACCCTGTAATTCAATTCTCAACACTATTGACACTAAGATCAGGAGTATTATCAAAAATTGGTTAAACATGAATGATTTTCAACCAACTTGTAACAATGATCAGAGGATCGAATGCTAGAAAGAACACACACACTTTTGTTATCAAAAACTTCACATTTGTACTTGTCAAACTTAACAAATAAGTCATCATCACACAGTTGACTGATGCTTATCAAATTTGCTTTCAACCCGTCTACATGTAAGACATGTGCAAATTTGGCAAGCCGTCAACACACAACGTACCTTTACCAATGACCTTTCCCTTAGCACCTCCACCAAAATTGACATTTCCTCCTTTGAAGACTTCATAATCTATGAGATGCTCAGAGAACCGGTCATATGACGAGAACAGCCGCTATCAAAGTACCAAGCTCCTTCCACACTACTTTGAAGGAGGTAAACACCACTTGACACTGTAAAGTGTCCTTTCTTACCCAAGTCTTTTTTTCGACCTGCTGCTGCTGCCTGGGCGGTTGACAGGGCAACTGATTGTCAGATTGTGCCCACAGTTGTCTTGTCAAGTGGCTGCTGTTCTTTTCCAAGCCAAGTTCCTGTTTCAACTTGTAACAAAATGGACGTTGTAACACCCATCCTTAATCTCGTTAAATATTTGACTTATTTGTTAAATTCTTGACGTTCTTGCTTAAATGCTTGAACTTGCATATTATGTGCTAGTTTTTACTTGAATTTTATTAACTGCTTTAGAATATTAAGGTGGTTAAATGTCTAGTTTTGACTTTAGGGTCATTTGTGAAAATATGACTTTAGGGCCTTTTTGTAGAAACTGAACTTGAGGGGCCTAGGGGTCATTTTTGGAAAGTTCCATGTATATCTTGTGGGTTTGCAAAGATAAATTCTCAATTCATTCTTCTCGTTCTTTCTCTTGTTCTTGAAAAGCTAAGTTTAGGATTTACCCTATTCTCGACTCCTCGTGCTTAATTATCCCTCTGTTCGTGATTCTGATCCCGGATAAATATTCGTGGCGCTGAATAGAGTGTTTCCTGCCAAACAGAAATTAATTTGGGTCAACTTGATTTCGGACTAGGTAAGTTATTAGCTCCCCCTTACTTGCAATAACATGCATATATGTTATTCCCGATACTTGTTCTTGTTAAAATTGTGTTTTGAGCAATTTTTGTGATACTTGTAAATTTGGGACAAAGGAGTATAAAAATATTGCGTATGAAATAGGAAAGAAACTTGAAAAGTATACTCCTGGGCTTGTTAAAAGATTAGTAGGAAAGTTACTCTATTCGTGAGACGGTAAAATAGTAACTCGATTTAAATATTATTAGAAAAATTGTACCATTATTTGTGGTACGGGGAAATGAATGGAAGTATCCCTAAATGGGTATATTAGTATATTATAAAATTGTACTTATACTTTTGGAGACGGTGAAATATTTAAATGGAATAAAAGAAAATTATTCTATTACTTGTGGGACGGTGATAAATTAATAAAGTGTCCCTATAGAAGTGTTCTGAGCATGTTAAAATGCACTCTTGAATGTTAGAAAGTGTTAGTGGGTTTATACTCATACACTTGGAACGGAGAATTTGTAAGTATAAAAGTCTCTGTTGAAATAAGAAAGTATAATTGAAAAAAGTGATTTAAGCTTAATATATTTCCTGGGTAACGTTAAATTGTGAGAAAAAGTTACTCCTATGCTTGGGACGGAGAATTCTAAGCCTGGGAAAGAAATTGAGTTTGCTGAAAAATTGGACCAGCGCCCGCCCACTTAGGCACCAAGCGCCTGCCCATTTGGCCAGAAGTTTTGATTTCAAAATCCCTGGATGAGCGCCCGCCCGGTCTACCTTAAGCGCCCGCCCGGTCCCCTGTTACAACCAAAGTGTTTTAAATCTAAATTAAATTGAAAGCTTATCCCTCCTAAGGCATATAGCCTTAAGATAAGATGTCCTAGCAAGTGTTGTGACACCTTAGATGTAACGCCCATCCTTAATCTCGTTAAATATTTGACTTATTTGTTAAATTCTTGACTTGCTTGTTAAATTCTTGGCTAGCATATTTATATGCTATTTTATTTGAGTTAATTATTTAATTGCTTTAGAAAAATAAGTGGTTTAAATGTCAAAGTTGAAAGTTTAGGGGCCTTTTTGTCAAAGTTAGAACTTGAGGGGCCTAATTGCAATTTCTTTAAACTTGAAAGTATAAAAGCTGGGTGCTTTCTCTGAGAAAGGAGAATTCTCCATTTCTCTCGATCCTTCTTACTCTGTCTCAAAAAGAAAGTTGGGGTTACCCTATTCTCGACTCCTCGAGCTTAATTATCCCTCTGTTCGTGATTCTGGTCCGGGATAAATATTCGTGGCGTTGAATAGAGCGTTCCAGGCCGATCAGAAATTAATTTGGGTCAACTTGATTTTTGACTAGGTAAGCTATTAGCTCCCCCTTACTTGTAATAACATGTATATATGTTATTCCCGCTACTTGTTCTTGTTAAAATTGTGTTTTGGGCAATTTTTGCGATACTTGTAAAATTGGGACGAAGGGAGTATCCGTATGCTAAATATGAAGGAATAGCTTGTCCTGGGAAGAAACTTGGAAAAGAAAAAAAATATACTCCTATTCGTGAGACGGTAAAATAGTAACTCGATTTAAATATTATTAGAAAAATCGTACCATTATTTGTGGTACGGGGAAATAAATGGAAGTATCCCTAAATATTTATAGTAGTATAATATAAAATTGTACTTATACTTTTTGGGACGGTGAAATATTTAATTGGGAATAAAAGAAGATTATTCTATTACTTATGGGACGGGGATAAATTAATAAAGTGTCCCTATAGAAGTGTTCTAGGCATGTTAAATGCACTCTTAAATGTTAGAGTGTTAGTTAAATGTTACTCCTACGCTTGGGACGGAAAATTATTTAACCTGGGAAAGAATTCGGATTTTGGCATTTTGGGCTTGGGCGACCGCCCATCTATCTGAAGTATTTTGTTCTTGGAAAGCCTGATTTTGGGCGACCGCCCACACCATTTTGTGCGGCCGCCCATATGTCCTGAAAAATTGTAAAACTTGTTAATGATTGTATAAGTTGGAAATAACTCTAGTTAAGGTATATAACCTCAGTACAAGATGTCCTAGTAAGTATTGTGATACCTTAGAGGTGTATCAGAAGTGAGTCTTGAACATGATTACTCATTAATTAAAATGAGAACTTAAGTATAAGAGTAACAACTCTTCTTTATGTCTTGAAAGTGCTATGAACAAGTATTATGTGTATGCTTGTCTTGAAGCTAATGATTGGGCACCTTAGGGGCATTAAAACAATGACTTGAGATTGAATATCCTATGTAGGGAATTAAGAACTTGTAAGTATAAGTTGTATAGCTCATTTACTTAAAGTGAACTCGAATTATTCTTGGTCTAGGTTTAGGGTACTACCCTAGATGACCTAGATGAGTGTTGTAGAACACTCTAGTACTGAAAATAGTCCCTTTGTGAACAAATGAAATGTGGACTTGAATCATAATTAAATGATAACTTGAGTATAAGAGTAGTAACTCTTTTATGTGTCTTGAAGTTAATGGTTGTGTACCTTGGGGCACCAACTAATGTCTTGAGCTTGAATGTCCCAAGAAAAGGATTGAAAAATAATATGTGAAAGATGTATAGTTCATCTTTTTAGCTTGAACTTGAGGTATAAGATAATTAATTCTTGTACATGTTTAATCATCCAAAGAAATAGATTGAGAACTTGGATATGAGATGATAAGATCTTGTATATGTATTGAATGTCCTGAATGTCTTGAATGTCTTAAGATGAGACAGTAACTTGAAGTATAAGACAATGAATCTCGTACATGACTTGAACATCTAAATATTGGATTAAGACTTGAATATAAGATTATAAAATCTTGTACGTGCCTTGACACCATATAGTGTATGGTAATAAACTTGAAAGAGTCTTGATGTGTATATGCGAATCTTGCATATATTTACTTGATAGAATGTGGCTTCTTGATTGATTGGTACATGGTATGAATAACCAAAGAATTGGGTTATGGAACTAGATAGAGAATGATTAACTCTACTACATAGTTGAACTTGAAACGTGTATATTGGAAGTGCTATAAATAAGCACTAAAGTGTAAATGATTTAGTTTTTAATCGTGTATATACTCAATGAAGTATATAAAATATAAAGAAGATATCTTGTCTTGAAATGGTTCCTAAAGAAATAGGGACTAGTGTAATATGAAGATAATTCATATAATCGTGATACTACGATTTAAATTAATAAGAATGATTACAGAACACAATATGTGTTAGAAAATGTATTCGATTACTAACGATACATATACGTGAGATATGACTGTGATTAGGTATGATGTGACCTATTCTACTACGTTTTAGAGTCTAAGGTATTGGGCTCTATTTGATAGTAAGGGTATCGTGATAGACACTGTAATGTGTTAAACGTGATATAAATATGTACGTGCAAACTTGGCATGTGACTAAATGATATACCCTACTACGTGATTGAGGTCTGTTATTAATAGACTCTAACTTGGATTGAGCGTGTTACATGGACACTTATGTGCCATAGTTGAACTTGATTGGTATTCGCAATAATTGCGTACGTGTACTTTATATTCTAGTGAGCACATGATACATAATTACATGGTGCATATTCTCATGAGCACATGATACATAATTACATGGTGCATATTCTCGTGAGCACATGATACATGATTACATGGTGCATAAAGAGTAGTCCACTAATAAGGGACTGAGTTCTGTTCTCGTAGTTCAAGTAAACATCTACTTGTGCATTCTTGTGTGAGTCCAGCTGGTTCTCCTTGCTTGTTCGAAAATATATAGGTTCACGCTTGTCGCGAGAGCTTGGGTTTTAAGTGACAATCGGGTCCCTATGTATTTCGCTTGACCCCTTACTACCGGCCATAGTAAGGGCATAGCTTCCTTGGTTGGAGCAATAAGCCTGACCTAAGTGAATGCTAACTCTTGTCTTGTACACCACGTGGATCTTGTTCTTGTGGAGGATACTGGTTACCAGGTCTTCTTATATACTGCACAGCAGTTCTTGTTCTTGTTCTTGGTTGTCCTCAGCTAGAAAAGCATCGACAACAAATGGTATTCTTGGGAGGAATAAGGAAGGATTCAGGTACAATGCGTGATAGGCCTATGTGCATCTTGTGAGCTGGTTTAGCCTCTCGCATTACTTGACTACTTGTTACCTGATCATTTCTTGAGCTTGATTACTTGTTGGGTTGGCTTAGCCTCTCCTATACTTGTTACTTGATGATACTTGATATATGATTACTTGAGTATCTAATTGTATTGCATGATAACATGACATATAGTTGCATGTTAATAGCTTACTGAGATTTATCTTACCCTTTATTTGTTTAATTGTTTCCCCCCCCCCAGGAAAGCAGGGGATAGTACGCAGTGAGGCTCGACTTAGCTGGGAATTTACTCAGCAGGATATTCTTGTTCGAAGTAGTGTCCTTTTATATTTTGGTAAGGACGATTTTGTATGAGTTAATAAACTCTGGGCTTGTATTGGGTAGTATTTGTTGTCCCTAGACAGTTCTTGATGCCAGCTTATTTGCTAGGCATGTCTTCCGCTGTATGTAACCTTGTTTGGTTTTAATTTTCTGGTCTAGAACTCGTGTGAGCTATATTAGCTCCCTACTCTTGAGTATGTATATCATGTCAGTTTTGTTTCTAACAGGTATAGTTCCTGTTTCCCGTTAGTTTCTTGTTTCTTGTTAGTTACACGCACCAGGTTCGAGGTTCTATTAGGGGATCCCGAGACTTGGGGCGTGTCAGGGTGGTATCAGAGCTATGTTAGCTCTAAGCTGGATAGGGTCTATGGCCTAGGTTGGGTTAGTCTTGGGTGTGTTTCG
>JAOWBW010000076.1:1959932-2022198 GCA_026119855.1 Campanula takesimana | reverse complement strand
CGGTATTTGTACAAGTGACCTAGTCAAATATCTATAGGGAGGAGGAATCAGAAGACAACTCAATGATTTGGGTCCTTGGTGTTGTTCCCCCTCAGCTGGTGGCTGTTGGTGACTTGGTTCCCCCTCAGCAGCTATTCCCTTCTTCTTTTTGAGATTTGAGGTCTTTTTATCAAACTTCTTGGATCTGCTGGCATCACAGCAAGGAGCCATTCACTTTTGTAGATTCCAGAAGGGAACTACTTCTCGAAATTTTTCAAGAAGGATAGTGGACATGAACCTAAACAAATTAGGTTGCCCAGATCTTTTGATGCCCTTGAAGGAGGAGGGGAAGTTTTCAGATTGAAATTTTCCAACATTATAGGGCTCCAGTTGATTCTTCCCCCTAAGAGACCTAAAGCCTGTTTCCATTCAGAGACACTCATTTGATCAAGGAGGATCTCTTGCCACAAAGTCCTTTGAGAACAATATCACAGAGGATAGAATGTCTCGGGGATAGATCCCTTTTGTGGACAGGCTGATGCTTGAGGGCTTCAAAATTGGCTCGACCAGTGAAAGGTTCTATAGAGGGGAGCAAGGTCTATTTCGATGGCAGGGTCCCATAGGTTTGTTATAGTATTCCACTTATCTCAATGTCAAAGAGAATACTGACATCAAGATAGTGATAACAATCTCTTCATTCCAAACATGGCAGAGATGGAATGATCAGGATGTCGCACTCCAGTGTTGAGAGATGAAGGCAGGCATGGTCAAGGATTGGGGGATTGATAGTGAGCAGGGAGAGCAAGTGGTTGTTTTTAAGAAGTCTATGGAAGAAAGCACCAGTTTCTCCTTGAAAGAAGTTATCTTCTATGTAATATCCAAAGCATCATCAGATGTTTCAGGTTGTCTGATGGGAGCAGCCATGATTGAAAAACAGAGAGAGTTAGGGTTTTGAAAGAAAACGAAGATTTGATATTAGGAGGATAGGGATGAGAGGTTTTAAATCAAAGGAGATTTATAGAGGAGGATGAGAAGAGATGAAAGGGTGTAACGGTTACTATTCGAAACAGGGAAGATTAAATTGCTCCTGTCTTGTCACTGCCACCGAAATTGGGCAGTTAAGATCCAATGTTTGAAGAGGGGTTAAAATTAGAAAAGGAAGAGAGAAGTAAGATTTAACAATGAAGGATACAACGTTTAATTTTAGGGAGGGAGAGGAATTGATGAGATTAACAAGTAGCCGTTAAGAATTTTGAACGGCAAAGCCCATTATTGTTCACAAGAAAATAGGTTGGATTAAAAGGTCATTTTAAAGACAAAGGGGTAATGGGAACTTTATTTATTTCTTAAACAGGGCGGCTAGAGAGGTGTAGTAACAAAAGTATTACACGATAGAAGATTTGACTATCCCATCATCTGAATAACCACAATTTTAGCTAATTTTCCCTTTTTGATAAATACATATCATATATGTACCTGCAGACATAATACTAAAGAGAAGAGAATACCAATGAAGATGTAGACTTCTTGATGGAATTCTTTTGCATACAAGCAAGAATAGTTAAATATAAGCACGGGAATTATATACAAGATAGGTTTGAATAGCTTACAGTATAGAAGTAGATAAAACCTAATAACATCTATACAAGCTAAAATTCATAGTTTCTCTACTTCCTCTTTTTCCTTGGTCAGGCAGTTCTCCTTGCTAGATCATATCTTCTGTAGAACCATTCATTGTTCCATGCAAGGCTCATCATAGAGTTGTCTGATAGTCCACACTTTGCCTAGTCAGAAGTTGACTTTTGGTGAGAGGATTTTGATTGGGCAGTAGCCTTTGTCCAATCCAAGCCTTTAGCTGCTGATGACTCATTGATTCTTCATTCAGAGAAACTCCAAAAGGGGTGTCCTTGTAAAGAGAAGCAGGTCTTTGCTTGGTTGATTTGGAGGGATGTTTAGGAGGCTGAAGGTGAGGATGAGATAAAAAGGTGATTGAGAGGGTGTGGGTGGTCTTTGATAGCTGCTGGAGTGAGGTTGAGGAAGATAGCATGAGATGGCTGTTGAGGAGATGGAGGAAGAGGATTATCACCTTTGAGCAGGATGAATTCAGAGACATCATCAAGTTTTCTTAGTAAGGAGGTTTTGAGTTGTTTTATTAGGGTGGCAGAAAATTGATTGAAGTCTGTGAAGGTGAGATGGTAAGGAGGAGTGTATTTGAATGGATCAAAGTTAGGGGGTAGGTTTGAAAGGTGAGACCTGGACTTTTTATGGAATGCAGGAGGAGAAGGTGGAAGGTGTTGAGGATAAACAGAGGAGATGGATAAAGGTTTTTGACAATCAATCCCATATACAGCTCTTCCTGGAAAGAAGGGAGTAATACACAAATTGTGCATACTGAATGCATAGAGCATAACAAGGGAGGAGGGGGTATAAATGCATTCCAGAAGGTTGTTTGGAGATGAGATGAGAGAAGACAAATTCCCATTCATGAAGATTTGAAAAGGAGAGGGGGAGAGGGAGTTTAGGAGCAGAGAATAGGAAGCAATATTGAATGGTAATTCTAAACTTCTTCCATTCTTCATAGGCATGAAAGAGTTGTCCACCTAAGTTTCTGGAGTGGACACTCATGTGGGTTTTTGTTATTTCCCATGGATTGGAAAGATTATGAGGGTTGATGAGAGGAGGAAGGACAGAGAGATTGTTGAGCTTTTTGAAGGGAGGAAGAACAGCAGGAATGGAGAAGTCTATATCACAATCTAAGGCCCAAACTAGGGGTGGGCATAGATGTGTCAAGATCAATTTGGATTTGGGGATTTTGGACAGAAGAGGGATAGCTGTTGGTAAGGATGAAGGGATAGCTGTTGGTATGACAGGAGATTGGAAGTAGATGATCCTCCTTCACCCATGGATTTTCTAGATTCCCTAAATCTTATAAAATCAAAGGCTTGAAGGGCCTCAGGAATTGAAAACTGAGATGATAGCTGTTCAAACAAGGTGGATGTGTTCTCTTCAGAAAGATTAGAAATTGATGTGTCTTTGATAATTTCTAAGATTTTTGGATTAAGAACAGGAGGGACAAAACTAGGTGGAGGAAGAAAAATGGAAGTTTGAACTAGGGAAATGGGAACAGTAGAGACTAGTGGCTTAGCTGTTGGGACAGTTTCAAGAGATGGAGAGTTCCCCCTTGACCTGACAGTAGTGTCTGGACTAGGTGAGTTCCCCCTTGAGGTTTCAACAGGAGGGGTGGTTTGGGGAATGGAATGTTTAAGGTGAAGAATGCTTTGAATAGCAGAGGCATGATCAGAGCTAGAGGTATGAGTAGGGGAGGGAGGGGATGAGAGTCTTTGTCTTTTGGATCTTCTCTTAATATAGAATGGACCAGCAGACTCAGAAGAGGAGAATACCTTAGTTGTTGGGACTGTAGGTGCCTCAGCTGTTGAAGAGGTGGTCTTAGCTGTTGAACTTGATTCATGGACTGGCTCCTCAGTTGCTGGGTCTCCATGCACTTGGACTGTTCCAGCAAGCTTTTCTCTTCTTGTTTCATCCAATAGATGTTGAATGGTTAATCGATCAGCTGCATCTACCTCTTCCAAATCAATCACTTCAGTTGATTGAGGGGCTTTTTGAACTTCAGGTTCTCCTTCACTCTGAATGGCTTCATTATTAAGAAAGATTTCAGTGGCATTGCTCCCTGCAGGTCTGACTAATTCCCAAGAGGCAGTAGTATGTTCATGGCTTTCAACTGGAGGAGTTGAGGCTTTAGGACCAGGAATTTCTGACTTACTTGAGGATGAGGATGAAGGATCACCAAATTTCCTTTTTCCTTTGCCTTTGACAGCTGTCTTCTTTAATCTTGGTTTCTTAGCTGCTGGTCTTTTATGGACTGGAGCAGCTGGAGAAGGCTCAGCTGTTGGGAGTCCAAGCACAGCTTTTGACCTTGTGATCCTCATAGGGGATTGAACAGGAGCTGGGGGAGTAGTTTGACTAGCTAATGGTGAGATAGATGTTGGAGTGTCAAACTTCTTCTTGGATCTGTGCTCCCTTCCTGGTGATTGCTCAGCAGATGGGGTCCCTTCAGAGTCAGCAGAAGAGGATTCTTCAATGTCATGTACATCCTTTGATCTGGTCTTTCTTGTGGTTCTAACCCTAGATGGCTGTTGGGTTGTCTTAGATGTTCCCTCCTTAGTTCCTTTGAGGGGGATAGTTTTCTTGTTAAACTTCTTTGATTTGCTAAGTGAAACCACTGAACACCACCTTGATTCTAGGGAAGCAACCCAGTGTGTTGCTAGTTTCTTAGCAAGAATTCCACTCATAAATCTGAAAAGGTTGGGCTTGGTTGATCTCACAGAGGGTTTTAGAGTTGATGGAGAGTTTAGTAGGTTGAAGTTCTCTAGCATCACTCTGCACCAATTTATATTCCCTTGAATTAGGCCAAGGGCCACTTTCCATTCTGCAGAACTTAGTTGGTCTAATGAGGATTGTTTCCCAAACATCCCTTTGATTACTACATCACTAAGTGCAGAGTTGTTGATGGACAAATTCTTCTTAATAATGCTTTGTTTTTCACAGAGTCATAATTCTCAATTCTTTGGCCAGTAAATCCTTCATACAGACCTTTAAAACTAGAATCAAGATCCTTGCTCCAAGGGTTGGTCAGAAGATTACGGGAATTGATCATTGCATAAGTGGTTTCGACATCTTCAGGATTGATGAGCATAATCACATTCTGGAAAACACAACGGATAGATCCACTGTCAAGTCGGGTCCCTTTGGAATAAACTTCCAAACAAGCATTCTCAAGGATGGGGTTTTGAGCAGTAAGCATGGTGATGAGGCTATTTTCTTCAAGGATTCTTTTGACGAACTGACCAACGTCATCTTCAAAGAAATCGGATTCAATAAAGTAACCATGACAATCATCAGAGAGAGCCATTGATTTCGAGAAGGAGAATGAAACAGAGTATTAGGGTTTAAGAAAACAGAGTATGCGAGAGAGATGAAATTGATGAAGAATTGTTGAGAGAGTGAAAAAATCAAGGTTTAAAGATGTGGGGTATAACGGTTATTATTATTGGAGAGAAGGGAGAGTGGGGAGAGTGGGGAGTTATTATAGCCGTTATGAATAGTAACCGGCAAGAGTACTGAACTGTTCATTTAACAAAAATTGAGCGAGGGTGCTTGTAATTCTTTTTTGAAAGTCCAGGGGGTTAAATGAAAAAAGAGTGAGGAAGTAACTCTTAACTCCTGTTACTGTACATATGAACAGTAAATAGAATGAGATATGAATGTTATTCCATTTATATCCATAAAATGTGGGCGGCTATTAAATGAAAGAAGGTAAGTACTTCAGTTTGGCTAACTTAGCACTCTTTCAAATTAATATTAACCATCACATCTTAGCCTTGCCTCATAAACCCTCCAATGATATAATTTTAAGAGTCACATCAGTTCATATATCTTGAACTTGAATTTATCAACAGCTGACCATATGGTTGTGCCTTGTTATGGACAACATAAATGCTTTGCTTATATAAGATGCAGGAGCTTGGCTGTTGAAGGTATACTGAGTTAATCTTAAAATGGGTAGAAGTTTCTCTAAGTATAGTCCGAGCAAAATGGCTTAATCAGTTAGGAAACTTGTCTTTACAATTCCTAGTGATGAGGAGTCAGAGAGAGAGAAGTTTGAAAGGGAGTTTAGGTCTTATAAGGTACAGACTGATCATTCCTTGCAGGATGAAGTTGATCAGCTCCCTTTGGGTCATCATTTAAAGGGTGATGAACTGAGGGAGAGAGAGAGAAAGAAAAAAGGGAATGGGAGATGGAGAAGGATGCTTTTATGAGGGTAGAAAGAGAGAGATTGATTCAGATGGAGAGGACTCAAGGAAAGGGAAAAATGAAAGAAATAAGAGAGGTGCAGGAGAGGACTTGTATTAAGTTATTTGGGAAGGAAATGAGTGTAGGAGAAGGCAGTAAAGCAAGGTTCCATATTCTGAAGTTAAGAAGGTTTTACTTTAGGGAGTTAATGAAAGAAGAGGGATTCAAATGTCATGATGCAGAGAACATTGACAGGGAGGGGAGAGAGATACAAAGAGAGAGAAGGATCTTATTGGGAAAGTTGATGCACCAGGAAAATCAGTTAGCTGTCCAGACACAATAGATTCCTGTGGTTGAAAAGCCAGGGGTTATTACCCCACTTTCAAGAGATTCACTTTCCATTACAGTGTTGGAAGGTGGATGTGATAACTTAATGGAGTTAGCCAGGTTCCCAAAAGAACTCATATACAGCTTTTTAGGCAGTATATGAAGTGTTGCACCCCAGTTCCAGTTACTGAAAGTGAAGAGAGGGGTCCTGACTCACAGATGGCTATGATAGCTGTTGAGAGTGAGCAGACTTCAGGATCTTTCAGCTTTATTTCTCCTTTAGAGGATATGCCTCCTTATGATGCTGTAGAGGAATGGTGGCCAAGAACTATGGGTCCTCCTTTGCAGTATTCAGTTACCTCTATTGATCTTTTTAAAAAGCATCCCATATGGTTGGAGAGGTATGGGGAAACTAGTCAGGCTACCAAGGAGAGATCATATGAAGGGGAGAATCAGCATGACACTTCTGCTGAGGGTTCAGGAACAGGAGAGTAGGGGCCATTTGGATTTGAACAGCTTATTTTGCTTGTTTAGCTGTTCAGAGGAGAGTTTTTGAGAAGGAGGGTTAACAGAAGAAGGGCTACTAGTACAAGAGTAGCAAAAGATAGTAGGGTACGTAGTTTTGGTCCTAATGATGAAGGTTGTAACATCATAGGATCTGATTTTTATGTTTCTGGATAGATAGCTGTTGGGGCTCTTTGAACAGCTATCTTACTTTATGTACTGTTTTCAGTTTTAATGAATGAAGTTCAATTTTTCCTTTTACTTAGGCAAGTTAATCATTCCTAACATTGCTCTCAAAAGTTCAAATCTCTTTTCATCCATAGCCTTAGTCAGTATATCAGAAACATTGTCTTCAGTACCAACTTTTGCAAGATTGATATTCCCTTTTTCAACATGATCTCTAATGAAGTGGTGTCTTACTTCAATATGCTTGGTTTTAGAGTGTTGAACAGGGTTTTCAGTCATAGCAATGGTACTTGAGTTATCACAGAAAATTGGAATATTAGATAAATTATTCCAAAATCTTGAAGTTGGCTTCTCAAATACAAAATTTGTGAGCAGCAGAGACCAGCTGCAACATATTCAGCCTCAGCTGTTGAGGTTGCTACAGAGGTTTGCTTTTTGCTAGACCATGATACAATCCTTGATCCAATGAATTGGCATCCACCACTTGTTGATTTTCTGTCCAGATTGCATCCAGCATAATCTGAGTCAGTGAAACCAATGAGTGAGAATGGTGATTCATTTGGGTACCACAAGCCATAATCTGGGGTTCCCTTAAAGTATCTCAAAATTCTTTTTATAGCAGCAAGGTGAGATTCTTTGGGATTGGCTTGAAATCTTGAACAGAGACATACACTAAACATGATGTCAGGTCTTGAAGCAGTAACATATATAAGAGATACTATATAGCTTCTGTATAGTGTTTGATTAACACTCTGACCATCAATATCAGCATGAAGTTTGGTTGTTGTAGACAGAGGTGTCTTAGCTGTTGAGGCATTCTGCATATCAAACTTCTTGATCATGTCTCTTTTGTACTTAGCTTGGTTAATGAAGATTCCATCCTTCATTTGTTTGACTTGAAGACCAAGAAAGTAAGTTAGTTCTCTTATCATACTCATTTCAAACTGTTTTTGCATAAGATCTCTAAATTCTTTGCACAGTTGTTCATTAGATGAACCAAAGATGATGTCATCTACATAAACTTGAATAAGTAGTGTATCTTCTCCATATTTCTTGATGAACAAGGTGTTATCAATGTGTCCTTTGGTAAATCCTTTAATGAGAAGGAATTTAGACAAAGTATCATACCATGCTCTGGGGGCTTGCTTCAGACCATACAGGGCTTTATCCAACTTGTATACATGGTCTGGAAATTTGGGATGTTCAAATCCAGCGGGTTGAGAAACATATACTTGTTCATTTAGAACTCCATTCAGAAATGCACTTTTGACATCCATTTGGAAACCTTCATTTTCTTGAATGATGCAAATGCCAAGAACAATCTGATTGCTTCAAGTCTTGCTACAGGTGCAAAGGTCTCATCATAATCAATTCCTTCTTCCTGTCTGTATCCTTGAGCAACAAGTCTAGCTTTGTTTCTTACTACAGTACCATCTTCACTCATTTTATTTCTGAAGACCCATCTGGTACCAATGACAGTTTGATTTCTTGGTTTAGGAACAAGTCTCCATACTTTATTCCTTTCAAATTGTTCAAGTTCTTCTTCCATAGCTTCTATCCAGTCTGCATCTTGCAGGGCTTCATGGATCTTCTTTGGTTCCATTTGAGAAATGAAAGCACTCATGAAGATATCATAGAAGGGTGTGCCTTCAGGAATGGGATCTGTTGAGATGGGTAGAGTAATGACAAGGTTATCATCATTAGTGATTGGGATAGGGGTTGTAGGTTGAGGAAGAGTGACTGGACAGCTTTCATTTTTTTCATCTATCCTGTTGAGGGTAGGATAGCTGTTAGGAATGGGAGAGCTGTTGAGCTTTAGTTGGCTGACTATAATGTCTTTGGGAAGGACATATGGGAGATAGCTGATAATTTCATTTGAGGATGAGGGATTATTGCTAGTTGGAGTTGATTCTGGAAGGGTATCAGAATTACCAATGGATTCATCAAAATCACACAAGTCAATGTTGTTTTGATCATTGTTTTCGTCAAAGTCAACATGAATTGATTCTTCTACAACAAGTCTCCTTTTGTTGTATACTCTGTATGCTTTGCTAGTGATAGAATAATCAAGAAAGATTCCTTCATCACTCTTTGAATCAAACTTGTCCAGGTTATTCTTCCCATTGTTATGAATGTAGCACTTGCTTCCAAACCATGAAAGTAAGATATAGTTGGAATTTTTCCATTCCATAGTTCATATGGAGTCTTCATGTGATACTTGTTGATGAGAGACTTGTTTTGGACATAGACTGCAGTGGTTACAGCCTCTCCCCAAAAATACTTAGGAAGATTATGTTCTGACAGCATTGTTCTAGCTGCTTCACATATAGTTCTGTTCTTCCTTTCTGCTACTCCATTTTGTTGGGGAGTTCTAGGGGCTGAAAAATTATGATCAATACCATTTTCATTGCAGTAGGAATCAACACCAGTGTTCTCAAATTCTGTTCCATGGTCAGACCTTATTTTCTTGATTGACAAGCCTTTAAAGTTCTGAATTTTGTTGAACAACTGAGAAAGAATTCTAAGGGTATCACTTTTGGATTCGAGGAGAATGATCCAAGTGAATCTTGTGAAGTCATCAACAACCACAAGTGAGTATCTTTTTCCTCCTAAAGATCTGGTTCTGATAGGACCAAATAAATCCATATGTAGAAGGTCCAATGGCTGATTGGTGTCCAATCTGGTTTTGGCTGAAAAGGAGGTCTTCTTTTGTTTTCCACACTGACAAGCTTTGCAAAGTTTATCCTTCTTGAATGGAATTTTGGGAAGGCCTTTGACTAGGTTGGAATTGGAGAGCTTTGAGATGGTCTTCAGGTTGAGGTGAGCAAGTCTTTTGTGCCACAGCCATGACATGTCTGATTGGCTATAGGATAAGAGACATTGGGCAGTAGAGGTTTGTACAACTTCAAGGTGTAGGTAGTAGAGGTTCTTCTTTCTTACTCCTGTAAGAATAACCTTGTTGTTACTGTCTTGACTTGGCAAAGGTCCTTGGTGCAGACAACATGATAACCCTTGTCACAAATTTGACTAATACTAATCAAATTGTGCTTCAGGCCTTCAACATATGATACATCTGTGAAGATGATCTCCTTGGTTACTAAATTTCTGATCCTTTGACCCTTGCTTGAGAATTGTCACCAAAAGTAACATTGGGACCATTCTTTGGAGATAGCTATTGAAGCCATTCTTTGTTATAAGTCATGTGCCTGCTGCAGCTGCTATCTAACTACCATATACCTGTACAGGAAACCTACAAAAAAAAAAAAATTATGGTACCCTTTTATTCTTTTGGGTCCAAAGGATTAGATTTTCTTTGGGACCCTAGCCTTGCCATCTGATCTCCTTTTGAAGAACTGGTTAAGGGTGTTGTAGTAGGACATGATCTGCATCATGTAGGGAGTCAAAGTGAAGGATTGGGGGTTATCATATGTGTTTCTGGTATTGTATAGGGTTTGTTTTCTATAGTTGGGTTGGTGATAGTAAGATGGCTGTTGAGAATGGAATGAATGGTGTAATGATCTGGGAGAAGGTCTTTGGGACTGATAGGCATGACTTTTTCCATTGGAATATTGCCAATTTTGTCTATGTTGCCTTGGCTTATGCTGCCTATCCTTTCTTGGCTGTCTAGCTTGTCTTAGCTGTTCATCTTGTCTTGGCTGTTGAGACCTCCCAGACTTTCCAGACTTGTGTTCATGCCTTCTTTTCTGACTATTGGTGTTGTCAGAACTAGTAGAGGATTGAGATTGAGAACTTTTGGGAGGTTCCACACTTAACTTATTCTTTTTGGTACTTTCACTTCTCATTCTGTATACATCATCTTTTGTTTGAACAGGATATGATGGTTTCTTGGTTGAGAAAGTGTTGAGGCTAGCTAGGACCATTGTCTCAATAGCCCTATTACCAGTTGGGGGAGTATAAGTTTTGAGAGTGGGATTTTCAGCTCCAAGACCAGATCTGTCCCCAGGATGTCTTTGATTGAAGTGATAGAGAGATAGAGCATTGCTTGATTTGTTCCAAGAATCAATCTTGCTTTTTAGGGCATTGTTTTCTTCCTTCAAGATACTCATTTCTAGTTCAGAATCCTTTTGAGGTTTTGAACAATCAGTCTTAGCTGTTGAGCTAAGTATGTCACTTTCAAGTTTCTGACACTTGTTCTCCAGATCATTGTTGGTGGTTTCAAGGATGAGAATTGAAGATTTAAGTTTTCAATGGTTTTTGATTGTTCAAGGTTTTCAGTGATGAGGGAGGCAAAGCTGGAGTCTTGTTTTTTCTTTTGAATTAACAGGGTGCAGACTAAGCTTTTAAAGCCATCAATATTTAGTGAGTTAAAATTATGTACCTCTTTTAGTTGTTCTGCAGCAGCTAAGGCCTCTAGATCTTCCTCATTGTCAGAATCTTCATCTTCTTGGGCAACAAGACACAGTAGTGCTTCTTCTTCATCACAATCTGAGTCAGATGAGTCGGATCTTCATCACTGAACCTAGATGAGTCAGCAAGCATGACTTGTTCTTTATTTCTGTTATTTTTAGCTTTGACACAGTTGTAGCAATTGCATCTCGAGCTATGAATAACTTCTTTAGAGTATGTCATTCTTTTTAGTTATCTTTTTGTTTCTTAGGTTCAGTGCATTCAGCAGCAAAGTGATCTGGCTTTCCACAATTATACCACTCCACACTTTTCTTTACCGTGTCTTGAGGTGAGTTGGAGGATAAGGGAGTGTATCTTCTATCAAAGGCTTTCTTTTGATGTCTCATGGCATTTCTGACAGCCATAGATATCAGGCTGGGAATGTCATCTTGAGAGATGGGCTTTGATTCTTGCTTGGGGTTTATGTTTAATTTTTGCAGGGCATTGTTTACCAGAACATCAATGTCCTGTTGAGTGAACACTTTTTGATTTTGCTCTTGTGCAACCATAGCAAGAGTTTGGGATATAGTGGGTGCTGGTTGAATTTTGATCATCCCTTCAAGTTCATAAGCTTCAAGTTTCCCAAAATATTGTTCTACTGTCATGGTGCTCCATTCAGCTCCTTCTTTAATAGGTAGAGCCACCTTCTCATATTCTTGGGGAAGGTTTGAGTATATCTTTAAGCATAGGTCAGCTTGGGTGAATGCTTTGTCATGGTCTGAAATGGCTCTAACAAGGTCTTCAAACCTTGGTCTTGCAGCACTGACCTTTTCTCCGGGATAGAATTTAAAGTTGTCTAATTGTCTGAGTAAATTATAGAGATTCTGAGTTCTGACACTTGTGTGTTTAGTGAACTTAGTGTGTATTAAGTCCCATGCAACTTTAGCACTTGTAACTTCAGCTATTTTTTGATCAAGGGCGTCATTTACACTCTTTTGCAGAATATTTTTAACTTTTAGGTTAGCAGACATTAGTTGTTTCTCAGATTCAGTCCATGATTCAAGGGATTTGGTTTTGCTTGCTCCTCCATTAGTTTCAGCTTGAACTGGTGGTTCTATTTCATGTTTCAAGACATACCAGTTCTATATGCTATTAGCATCTAGATAGGTTTTAATTTTTGATGAATAAATCTCAAAAGATCCACAGTCATCAATATGTGGTACGTCCTTCTCATTGTTTCTTCTTGGTTGAGGCATGGTGGGTTGAATAGATCTTTCACAAGTTGTTAGACTTTTTATGGTGAATCCAAGCTCTGATACCAATTGAAAGGTCATGTTTACTAAGATTAACAGATTGGTTAAAACAAGTGAACAGCTAACTGGTTTGGGGAGTTAGCTGTTGAGATAAAAAGTGTAGAGTAATTATGCAGCGGAAGATAATTAAGTTAAGAAACAAAAGAGACAGTGTGCAGTGTGTGTTTAAGTGTAAAGACAAGAGAGTACACAAGGGTTTTAAAGTGGTTCAGAGGTTTAGCTCGTCTCTTACATCCACCCCCACTGTAGTCAACAGTGAGATCAATCCACTATAATCCACTTACTTAATAAGCTTACAATGAATGATACAGGCAAGTTCCTCGAACTCCCTCTACTTAATTGTCACTACAATTAAGAAAGCCTTTTGACTAAGGCTGTACAAAGAAAAGAAAAGAAATTACACAAGTGTGTTTACAGAATATTAGCTTGGTTGTTAGCTGGGTTTAAAGGGGGTTGTAACTGGGTGCTAGATGGCACAGATTTGCAGGGGTGTAATGCAAATGGCTGTAGGGGTGAAGGGTGTTAATGTTTTAGCAGCAATGGGATTTTTGGGTTGTAGAAGAAGCGGCTTAGTTAACAGCCCAGTGTGTTTTCTTATATAGGATATGAATATATCCGTTGGGAGACAAGAAAACACATGGAGAACATGTTTGCAGAAAGTTGAGTCTTTGACTGGGTAAAGTAGTGTTGACTAAATACTTTAATTCTTTATGCAGGATGTCCATGCTGGAGGTGCTGGAGGGGGTTTGCATGCTTTATCAATTAAATAGTTTATTTTATAGCAAAATAACTATTTCTTCAAGGATTTGGCTCGAGAGGATAGCTGTTGGAAAGCTTCAAGAGAGAAAGCTGTTGATACAGGGGAGATAGCTGTTGGGTTTGCAGATTTGATCAAGCTGCTTTATAGGTTGTTCCATTTATTGGAATAACTTATACTTCAATCTTGTGAAGCTTTGAATATGGCTGTTGGATAGTTGGAGTCTTAGCTGTTGGTGAAAAGTCAGAAAGCTGTTGGGATAGCTGCTGGGCTTCAACTGGATGATCTGCTTTAGCTTGATTGTAAATAGGGTTTCTGTAATTCATACGAGTGTAAATGAATGTAGGATATGATATATATTCAGTTCATTTGATGTAGATATTATTGGTTTATCTTTAAACAGTTTTATGTATGAACTGAATAGATAGCTGTTGGGTCTGTTCTTGGGTTGCCTGTGGATCAGGTCTTCATATGCTTTGTATAAACAACTGAAATGATTATTTATTTATCAAAACAATTTACTATGATTAATCAGGTTAATAACATAGTGAGGTACTAACAGAATATTTATCAAGTTTTCATCACTACCCTTTTTATCAGGTATTAAATGCAAAATAAAGTGGCCAAGGTTGATAGAAGCACACTTAACTTTCGATTTCTTTGCCTCAACAGTTTTTTTAATAGGGGAGGATATATATCAAGGGTTAGAAGGGCATATTAGTCCACTATCATAAAGAACATCCAAAACGTCAATTATAATGGGAAAAACTTTCACCCTTAGAACGTCAAGTATAATGGAACGGAGGGAGTAGGATAGTATTGTCTGTACAGATTCTTTATCATTGCACCATTGAGAGAACAATTGTTAATTAATTGCAATTGGTTTATCTTGTAAATTCTAAATTTCGTTAGAGGTACCGTGAACAGTTAATTAATTAATGACCATTAGATTTTTAAGTAGCCAAAAAGTTTTCAAATTAAAACAAAAATAATATAAAATGACAATACCGAAGGAGTACCAGCTAAGATCTAACTTGAAACTCCTTGGGAATTAGTAACTTTGTTCATTGAAGCTCCCACTCGTAGTATATAAACTCTTCATAAATCACAACTTAAGTTACTTTAGCAGATGCCGGCTGAAAACCGGCTATGGTCTTTGATAGACTATATTTTCTATTAGCTGTAAAGTAATTACTTGTCTTTTCCTAAGACCATCCACAATGGTTGGCAAAAACCATTCAACACCCACTTTATCACTCTACCTCATCTTCTCTCTCCATCCACCTAATCATTCAACAACCCATCAACTTTTACACCTTCCAATGGCCTATTTAATACTTACCATTCAACACCCTCCCAACTCATCATCCTATATCTCACCACTTTTATTTTATTTCATATTATTTATTTTTATGATAATTATTATTATTATTATTATTATAATCGTTTATAATTTAAATATCACACTTAAATAAAAAAAATTATAACAATTAAATAAATACGAGAAATAACGATAATTATTATTAAACCAAAAAAAGTTACAATAAGCTTAACTCGCGATACAAGTAATGAAAAACAAAAAAGCATACGATACAATAGACTCGACTCACAATGCAATAAAACTATTAAATCATCAATTTCCAAGGATTGTTGTAGGGAAAAGGAAAATTACTTGAATTTTGGGGGTTGAAATGGTTATTATTAGGATCCATTTCACAAAAGAGAGGAGATTTTTTTTTGTGTCGAAATCTAGTGAAATTTGGCTCATCTTATAGAGAGAAAAAAAATGCTGAATTTTGGTATAATTTCTTTTTTTTTAAAGATAATGCAGTTTGAAAAAATGGTTGAGAAAAATAAAACGGACCAACCAGCGGAGGACAAGTGGCTGAAGCTGGTTGGATTGGATTGGATCGGATTGGTCGGCCAGTCGTGAGCGTCACTCGCCTGGGCCGCCCGTGTAGCACACGCGCCTTGTCGGCGCCTAAGAGAGGCCCGACGCGTGTCTGGCTTGCTGACCCACCTCCTGCACCAACAGGCGTTGAAGCCGGTCAATACCCACCCCTCTTCAACAACTTGGCCAACACCCATTGCAAGCCTTCTCCTTGTTGACCACCATCCAATAGGCCAATAAATAGATCATTGTGGATGGTCTAACATGTTTCATTTTAAAAAAAAAAAAAAAAAAAAAAATGAGGCCGAAAATTCGAGTGAAATATTACATAGGATTACTTCTCAAAACAACTTGCTTTTAGTGGAACACCACTAGGCCATAATATTAAAAGCAATGATACGCCCCTAAGTACGATGGACAAACACAATTTTTCCTTCATTTTCATGAATAAGACTAAAACATGAGTTAATTAGTTGGTACATGAAGTTATGATAGGGATCATGTATCACTACTCTAGGACTCTCCTATCTCTAGTATACATTATCATGTCATGTATGTAAAAATTAGTGAGGTAAGAAATACAAATGTATATAGCATTCTCCTTTTAAGTCTCTCTTCTTATTTTGGAATAAGTACCTAGAAAACAAACACAGAATTGAAATAATGTGATTACTGGCAAAAATAAGGGAAATGTTGCGGATTATCTTTCATCCTCTGCGTTTTAAAAGCTGGGTAGATGAACAATAATCTTAAATATATGACTTATGACATGTTGTGCCTTTTTTAAGAGTTATGGCAAAAAAAAATGAATCTCAGAGCTTATACAGTTTATGTCCCTGTCATAAGCTTTACCAACATAAATAATACGGTACATAGCCAATTCCCGTGGTTACAGAAAAATCAAATATAAGATACTAGAAGGAACTTCTTGTGCCAAAGAGCATTAGCTCATCAAAATCCATTAATTAGTTGGTTCAGGAGGAACTTCTTGTACCAATGAGCAGAATTCTTGAGGTAACGCTTAAAACCATTTTGAAATCAACGTAGGTGATACCAAATCGCACAGAATAACCAGCATCCCATTCAAAGTCATCAAGGAACGACCACGCAAAGTATCCCTTTATATCCGCACCCTCTCTGTTAAGTTAAAAATCAGAATATATATTTGTTAGTCTTTTCTTTGGAAAATAATTCTATACTCCCTCCGTCCCACCCGAATTAGGATTTTTGGGTTGGGCACGAGGATTAAGGAAAAAGTGTTAGTGGAGTAGGTGTTGTGAGTATGAAAAGTAAAGTAGGAAAGAGAAAATGGGGTAGAAAATAAAGAGTGAAAAATTGTTGTGAGTGTGAATGTATGACCCATTTAATAAAACATTTCCATTTTGGGGTTGTCCTAATTCGAATGGGACACCCAAAATGGAAATTTGTCCTAATTCAAGTGGGACGGAGGGAGTATATTTGTTCAGGTGAAATTCAAAATTTTAATCTCCATATTACCTGATAGCTTCTTGAAGATACCATAGATGTCCTCGGTGATATTTTATCCTTAACGAATCTTTTAGCGCTTCTTTAACTGGCAACGTACTGTTGTTTGTATCAGCCATCCCTACAAAATAAGATGGCAAGAGTGAAGACAAATCTAATATATACATGAAGATTATATAACCCGTGAATCAAAAAAATGTTCAGATGTGATGTACTTAGTGCTTAAAATATTTCTGAAAAGCCGGCATGTAATCAGAAGATATAGTTTCATAGCGCTAGATCATAATGGTGGTAAGCGAAAATTTTCAAATTACCATTCTCTGTAATGTAAATGGGAGGATTGTTGTAATATTTCTTGATGTAAAGCATGAGTTCCCGAATTCCACTTGGACAAACAAAAAGCCAGCCTAGTGCAGTCTACAACATAAAAACAACATCAATATGTATAGTAATGGAGAAAAAAGAACGCGCGGATGGAAAAAGAGATAGAATGAATTCAATTGTACCCAAAAAAAACAAAGGTATAGTTACAAAGAAGATTACTTTTATGGTGTACATGTGACTAGACACACTCGATTGATACATAAGCATTTGTGCTATCAAATGAAATTTACGATCATGCACACATAAAGCACAAAAGAGTAGGAAAATAAGTACGTACAGGTTGACATATAGGGACGCCACCTTTATCAGCTGAACCACAAGAAGAACCAAGTGTATTAGCAAAAGTAACTAGTACTAAAAATAATGAATTAATTGAAGAATATATAACAAAAGTACGGAGTAACTGTTAAAAAAATGTTTTTGTATCGACAAAAAAGAAATTAGAAGAAGATATGTTAATTGAACATACTTGTCATATCGACGTGAGCGTCAGTTATGTAACTCAAGTTGACCCTACTTATGGAAAGTTGATGATTGGCATAATTAGTCGTATAGTAATTCATTCCTAAGAAGTCCATTGAACCTTTGACCATTTTCGCTTGGCTCGGGGTGAATTTTGGCAGTCGGTTGCCTACATTTGTTCTCATAACAGATGGGTACGTCCCATATGTAAGTGGATGAAGAAACCTATACCAAAAATATTAGTTTCCATTAACTTTAAGAAATTTATGCAGAAAAAATACTCTTCTGTCGTGCAGGGCGTAAA
This sequence comes from Campanula takesimana, assembly GCA_026119855.1. Taxonomy (NCBI): domain Eukaryota; kingdom Viridiplantae; phylum Streptophyta; class Magnoliopsida; order Asterales; family Campanulaceae; genus Campanula; species Campanula takesimana. The sequence goes on along the minus strand of JAOWBW010000076.1, from coordinate 2,004,448 downwards.
ATACTTACCAACCAAGGAAGAAATCAAGGGCTGTAAGAGAAGCTGTGAGGTCTGCTTTTGATCTGGTCTTTGGTTTAAACCAATGAGACACAAGTGTAATTCCAATCTTACCCTTTTGATATGCCTGCACGCCATTAAAAGATTAACGTTATACTATAAACTAGCGAGAAAATAAATTAACCATTATTTCAATTATTTGATCAAACGAGAAAATACCTGATACTTCTCTTTGTAAACTTTAACTGCAGCAGCATGAGAAAGAAGTAGATTGTGTGTGACAATATAGGGTTCGGTTGCAGAGTTACCCCTGGTGCAATTTCCTTGATAGCTAGAGCACCTGCCTGGTGCAAAGGTGCCAAAATCGTATCCTCTTTGCGCAAATGAAAATGGTTCATTTAAAGTTGTCCAAAATTTTACGCGGTCGCCAAATTCTTTGAAGCAAAGGTCCGCATAGTCTCGAAAATCATTCCTGCAATATTATCATTTCAAAACTAATTTAATTCACAACCAAAATATGATAATGTTTTGTTTGTGTAGGGGGAAAGCTAGTAACATACACAATATTTTCATGAAGGAATCCTTTATATTCATCTTCAAGGGCTTGAGGAAGATCCCAGTGGAAAAGAACCACGAAAGGCGTTATGCCTGAAAAAAAGGTATAGCATAAACTTATTAAGAATCTATAAACTAGAATCATAAAACTGAAAGTGTAGTCAGTAGTGTGAGTAAAAATGTTACCTTTAGATAAAAGCTCGTTAATGACGTTATTGTAGAATTTGATACCTTCTCGGTTTATGCCTCCACTAATTTTCCCGCCTAAGAAACAAATAAATAATGTGATTTTTCAAGCCCAAACGCGAGAAAGTTAAATTCGCAAGAGAAATATTTGGAGAAAAAATTTATCTTACGTGGTAATACTCTCGACCATGAGATAGAGAGCCTAAAAGCATCCATGCCAATATCTTTCATTGTTTGTATATCATCCTGCAGCATATTTTGTGAAGTTTTCAGTTTTCATACAACCAACAATAATGATATATAGCGAGAAAAAACAATCAAATACTATAGTTTATAAGCTATCCTTAGAAATGAGTGAGTGGCGACACGTACCTTGTAACGGTGATAAAAGTCATTTCCCTGTTCTCCGGTAGAATGATCCCATATTTTTTCTGACATGAACATAATATTTGTTAGATAAGTAACGCCACAGTTTGTGGCCGGTTTGCACTAGGATTCTGTCATTAACTAATGGAACAATTAACGCTTGTAATCTTTCCATCATTAATAAATTTTAAAATTAGTTGCCAATCAGGAAAAAAAAAACAATCTCCCAAGGTATGAAATCAGATCTATCCTTTGGCTTTTAGGTTGCTTGAATCTACAAGTTTCGCCGCCTTAAGTACCATATAATATGTGTGTGTGTGTGTGTGTGTGTGTGTGTAATGAAGTAATGTTTTATACTCTATTTTTTCTCTAAATTAATTAATTTTTAAGACTTTTACGTAGACCATTAGATCAGTTCATTAGGTAACATGTCGTGATTAAGACCATAGAAGCAACTATCCATAATCCAAAATGACAAGTAAAACATCTTAATGATGGAACTTACTTGTTTATTGAACTTTAGTTTTATCATTTATGATATTGGACGCCAATATTATTATTTTATAATAGAAGTGTGACTTTTTTTATAAACAGACAGGAATAACCTCAAATTCAAAGTTTCAGCATACTAAGGCGTCATCTTAATCGCAAACTTAAACAAAAAAAGTCAACTCTTAGCTGTGCAGATCGATTTTTCTTGGATAAACAATAGTATACGAGTAAATACTCCGTGATAGTCACGATGAGTTCCCTTGTGGATACTTGTTTTATTAGTAGAGAAATAAGTACAACTATAGGGAAATGGAAAATGTTAGTACTATCAAGATTCAGCATACTGGACTTGAATACTAATATTAAGTGATTTACTTTTTAATTTATCTTACACAACCATAAAAATCAAATATTATCACTGACATTGCCTAGCAGCATTGCTACATGATATTCCCTGCGTCCCAAATTGAAAATCCAAAAAAAAAAAAATGCTCTTGATTTTTATATTATTTTTTTTTTTGGACATCTGTCTTTTGGGACGGAGGGAGTATAAAGACAGTTAAATGAGATAGAGAGAGATCGATCTAGACCTGGATGTTTACGAGTGAAGGTATCCCAAATACTTGGACCTCTCCCACCTTCTTTTGCAGCACCTTCGATCTATCGATGAACAAATTAACACACACTTAACTATTATTTCAAATAATGAAGTGTTTAATCATGAAGATCACAAATATATATATATATATATATATATATATATATATATATATATATAATAAATAAAATACCTGGTAAGCGGCCGAGGCTGCTCCAAATAGAAAATCTTTAGGGAAACTACTTCTGTTAAATGAAGCTGGTATATGAACAGCTGCTTCACTAACATGAATACTTCCAAACAACACCATGGCCATGACAAGAACCCCCATGACTAGTTTGAGAGAGCTCTGAAGGACTGCCATGGTCAAGTATTGGTTTGGTGCAATTTTTCACTATATTATCAGCCCCTTAAATAGACTGGAAATTCATATATTTAATGTTAGTCATCTGTGTGTGTACTTATACTATAAATTAAATATAGATTATTGCAATTTGATGTGAACATGTGAACCAACTTAATTAATTAGTGGAATACTATTATCTTGAAAGCCTGTTTATTGGGGGAAAAAATGGTTAAGAGTGTCATATACTCCCTCCGTCTCAAAATGATCTTCTCATTTAACTATTCAAAGTTTTTAAGGATATGAACACTTGATAAACTACTCATGTCTTGTTTATGCATGTTTAAGCCCAAATTGTAGAAATGAGAAGAACTTTTTGGGACAATGAGAAATGACAAATGAGAAGATCATTTCGGGACGGTAGGAGTATTATTTTATAATTAGTGAATTCCTTGCCTTGGCAATCATTTTCTACTCAATTTTTAGAAGATATATAGAATGGTCCTATAGTACAGATGGCAATTCAAAACACATTTTTCACCAAGAAAATAAAATTAATAGTAACGTAACACGCTAAATTGAATGAAAAGTTAGTACTGATCGTGCAAATATTGCAATCAGTTGAGCCGGATCCACGGAGTGATATCTGGATGCCTGTTAGCCTGAAAGAGATGAACAAACGTTAACTCAGCCGGGGCTTCACCGGCGAAGGCCCTCCGGCGTGAGAATGAGTTAGTCTGCTTAAGTATGAAATCTGGAGAGAAAGAGTGAGGTTAGAGAGCTTAACCTTCCTCCAGCGGAATGAGGGTGCTATATATACCCCAGAATCCATGCCTTGTCACCTAGATTCCTTCCTTGAACGTAGGGATTTGTACTTATCCACATCTATGACTCATCATGTTTGTATTAGGGCAACGCTTCTAGAAGTCATCAATGGGCCTAACCGGCGAATTGGGCCTGGCCTCCTATTCTTCCAATCATGGCGGCGTCAGATACAAGTCCGAGCTCGTATGACCGAGCAAACATTCCGCGAGGTCCGACCTCGAGTCAGGTGTGTCCGTGGGCACCGATGAAGGGCCCTTTTAGAGTAATCTTGGTTATCGTGGTCAGCTCGTCCAACGAGCTGAGAGTCAATAGAAACGGTATGGTCTTCGGAATCCTTGTTCGGTTCCTCTTAGCTACGACTTCCCAGCTCGGTTCAAACGAGCTAATGATATCCAGGTTCGACCTGGGTTCGTTCAGTATGTGATGGTCGGGGCGTGTTAGGCCGGACTTCCTGCCCGTTTCCTCAAGTCGGGTCGTTCCTTTCAGTGGCCCCCATGATTCCCAGTTGAGAGTAACGAAAATGGGAATCATAGATCCAGGAAGGCGATCCATGTGGTTTGCTCGTTAAAGCTTATAAAAAGGAGTAGCTGAAGGGACAGGTGGCATCAGGAGCGATTGGGGGTACAGCTGTAAAGCATCATGGACGTGGTGGTGTGATGGGACGGTTCCAGTCTTCTATGCCAGGCGCCGTCGTCATCCTACCTAGCCTAGGGGTGCAGGCACGCGTCTAGGGAAGGTACAGGGCATTAAATGCGGCCCGTTTGAGTTGATGGGTACCGGATCGGTTCGGGTCGACCCGCGAACTTTTTGTAAAGAAGGGGGTTATAAAAACCCTTATTTCTCCCTTTTTCCTCCTTCTCGCCTCCAGTAACTTCTAGCAAATTTCTTAAGTTCCGACGACGCCGACGACGACCTTTTGATTCTTTCTGGCCGCCCTGTTCAAAACTTCTAATACAGGTATACTCTTGTTCTCAACTTTTGTGATATTGGTATATTATTTCCTTTTCGTGCTTTTTGGTTGGAAATTTTGAATTTTCCGGCAAGAACTTGAGTTTTCCGGTGAAAGTTTTAAATTTTCCGGCGAGAACTTTAAATTTCCCGGCGATAGCTTTAAATTTTCCGGCGGTAGTGGTTATACATTGAGCGCTCATCATGACTTCTCCAGAAATGACGCCGGAGTTCATGAAAGTGGTTGGAGGTTCCTCGTTTTGCTTTCATGATCGTACGGACTTGATATACCGTAGTATCGTCGGTGGTTGGAGGAAGTTAGATTTGGGAGAGATCAGGGAGATCTTGAACGCATATGGGCTCGATGGCAGTTTGAGGTGGCCCTATGTTGGCAGTGAAGATTGGATGCGCCCCGAGCACCCCAGTGTCATTCTCTTTGAGTATTATAATGAGTTGATCAACCACATAATCAACTATTACGTTGTCGGGAAGAAACCCCCTCTCACTTGCATAGAGTCCGGGTCTCGAATAGGCGAGGGGTCTGACCGTCCAACGAGCTCCACCTTGGTTTCTAACTTGGGGTCTGTCCCCCATGTTCTTCTTGCAGATATGGCTTGCAGTGATGAGGCTTCCGACTCTCAGAACGATCATCTATCTGGAGATGAGTTGGGGCTTGAAGTTGAACGAGAAATAAGTGATCCTGGGTCCGAGGAGGACATTGTATATGACGTAGAACCTGTATCAGTTTGGTATACCGAGGACGCGACATCTCCCAGACCGGCTCTTCTCCTAGAAGACACTTTGGATTCTCGAGAGAGCGAGGGGACTGAACTCGTTGGAGAGGACGACGACGCTTATAATTTCCAGTATATAGAGAGGGAACTGCTTCGCGTCGCTCATCCCACTAGTGCCCGGACACTAGGTTTTGAGAGCTCGTTAGAGGGCCAAGGCTTGGTTCTTCCACCCCCCACTGTTGTACAAGCATAACTTGTAGATAACATGTACGATAAGTATAATATAAGTAGGGATGACTATCGTATTTCCTACGTTCCTCAGGGCAGTGTCCCAGTGGTCGACCTGATGCAAAATAAAGAAAAGGTGGCTTTCTTCGTTGGCCAATTCGAACTCGGCCTCTGTCTTCCCCTGGATCCTTTTATTAATGATTTTTTGACGGACACTTGTTCTGTCCCTCTTCAATTGGTGGCCAATACGGTGAGGACGGTGAATAGTTTTTTGGTCATTTGCCGTCATCTCGGTTATGAGCCCACTGTTCATGTATTTAAGAAATTTTTTAGGATCTCCCGAACTAAGAACCGGTTTGGTAAGCCACCGTACCATACCCTCAGTGTAGGTGCTAACCCCAACGCTCCTCACCTTCTTCGTTCTTTCCCTAGCAAAATAAATACTTTCGCCAATCATATCGTGCTTATCGAGAGCAGGAAAGGATGGGAATTTCTATGCTCCCAACGTGAACTTTCTCGTTTATCAGGGCTATGGGAGCCTGAGTGGTCGGCTAATTTAGAGAAAGCATTGAAGAAGCTCGTGGCCCCAAAAAGGGATCGAGAATGGGTGATAAACTGGGACAAGTTAGAGAAAAGCCCCCGGTATTTTGCTCGCGCTGGCCTTCATGGCTTTACTTCAGAGGGGGTTGAGCCCTTGGTGACCATTGTTCCTGGTCGATGTTATCCAGATTGGGTGGTTCATGAGGAATGCTCGTTTGAAACAGATTGCTTCGCTTGCTTGAGCTCGATCGAACATTGTCGCTCCTTTGAGCATTTTGGGGGTGATTACCTGTTTTGTTTTTTGTTGTTGTTTCCTTATTGTGCTCGTGTTCTTAACGTCGCTTGTTCTTGTTGCAGCGATGAGTTCACACGGAGAGCAGTACCTGGCTGCGACCGCGAGCAAGAAAAAGGTTCCCTCTTTCCGTCAATTGAAGAGTCTGAACAAGTCGACCTCTTCCTCGGTTGCCAAAGCACAGACGGGGGTTCGGCAGTCTGAACTTTCAAAGAAAGCTCCTTCATTTGTCCCTCTAATTTCTACCGATGGTGAGAAAGAGAGGAATGCTGGGGGTCCCAAAGCTTCTACCGAGAAGAGACCCGGTGCTTCCAACACCATACCCTCCCCTACAACGGAAAAAGAGGCCGCAGCTCGGCATACTACTGATGTTACCAAGAAGAAGGGGCGTACAGAGGAAGTTGCTGACCATGTTCCTCTTTCCAAGAGGTCGGCCCCCGAGCTCAAATTACTCGTACGGACTTGGAAGGTGTGAAGAGTGGTGAGGAGGTTGACGAGCTGGCTGATCGGCTCGGTAACGTTACTTTGTTCAGAGGTTTGAACCTTTATGCCCGCAAAGGGTATAAAGTCAGGTTTGGTCGCGCCGTGCTTCGCCGAGCAGCCGATTTTGATCATCTTGAGGATCTTGCGAAGGAGAAGTCGTCTTCTTCTCTATGCGGCGGTCGCCTTGGCTTGCTTATTAGTGAGGTACATTTTTGGCTTGGTTTATTGCGCTCTACTTGTATCAGATTTGTCTAAGGAAATTATTATTTTTCAGATGGCCACGCTTGGTCTCCACCTTACTCGGAGTGGCGAGGAACTTGAATCCCGAGCCAGGGAGAAGGCAGAGGCATTAGTGGCCAAGGAAAAAGAGCTTGCTCTTCATGTTGATGAGGTCATTTCGTTGAAAACGAGGGTGGCTGAGCTAGAGAGGATCCTGTCCGTCAAGGATAAAGAGATAGAGACGGCTCAGGCGGAGGTGGTGTCAGGTCGTTCTCGTATCAGTGACCTTGAAGATCAGGTCAAGATGGCGGCAGGGCGCAATACGGAGGTCCTTGAGCGCCTCCGTTTGTCTGAAGAGGAAAACGAGCGGCTCAAAGCTGAAGCCGAGGTGACCCAACGCACTTCTCTAAACGAGCAAGCCATTATTGATCGGTATGAGCAGACTGAGGCTTTTGCTACGAAAGTGCTAGAAAAAGCCATGCCTTATTTTGAGACAGGTCACAGGCATTGCATTAGGGATGCTTATGGTCACGGATACCTCCCCAAGGATCCTGAAATCATCGCCGATCTCATCGAGCTTCCCCAATTTAATCCAGAAGCTCGGGCTGCCCATGCTATGATTCCTTTTAACGAAGAAGAATTGGGTCAGCTTGATTGTGAAGATGAGGAAGATAAGTTGGAGGTCTGGGTTAGGCCTGATCTTTTGGATGTCAATGTGGACACGGTCTTAGCTCGCCGTGCCTTAGAACGGGAACGTGCTGAGGCCGATAAGGTGCCAGAAGAAGCCGGAGCTGAGGGGTCCGTGGCCGAGGGCGAGGTAGCCCAGGATGAATCTCCACCCTTGTAATAAGTTTAGTTAATTTTCTTTTTCTTTTGTATGCCCCCCGAGGTCGGCTTTTGACCTCGTTATTAATATGAACCTTTGTAATTGTTCTTTCTTGTGGAATACCGTGTACCTTTTTCGCTTTAGGCTGCTTGTTGAAGTCTTATTCGTTCAGGACGAGTTCAAGGTTTGCTTGTTCAATACAAGGCTTATCTCGTTCAGGACGAGTTCAGGTTTGCTTGTTCAAGACAAGTCTTAGCTCGCTCAGGACGAGTTCAGGTTTGCTTGTTCAAGACAAGGCTTAGCTCGTTCAGGACGAGTTCAAGTTTTGCTTGTTCAAGACAAGGCTTAGCTCGTTCAGGACGAGTTCAAGGTTTGCTTGTTCAAGACAAGGCTTAGCTCCTTCAGGACGAGTTCAGGTTTGCTTGTTCAAGACAAGGCTTAGCTCGTTCAGGACGAGTTCAGGTTTTGCTTGTTCAAGACAAGGCTTAGCTCGTTCAGGACGAGTTCAAGGTTTGCTTGTTCAAGACAAGGCTTAGCTCGTTCAGGACGAGTTCAGGTTTGCTTGTTCAAGACAAGGCTTAGCTCGTTCAGGACGAGTTCAATGTTTGCTTGTTCAAGACAAGGCTTAGCTCATTCAGGACGAGTTCAATGTTAAAGCATAAAAATTCATACATTGAGATAAACGAATTCCGGCGTGATTTCAATATATAAACGAGCTGATACAGGAATCAAGTGCCCGAAAAGGGCTATCCTTGGAAATCATACAAAACGAGGACATATTAATGATAATATCGCCTTAAGCTATTGGAATGCCAGGGGTTTTTTAGGTCTTTCCCTTCAGGGGTTCTCAGCATATAAGTCCCGTCGCGAACGATACGGGTTACGACGAAGGGACCTTCCCAGTTTGGGGAGAGCTTGTTTTGCTGAGTTTTTCGGCTCGTGTCCTCGATCTTTCTCAGCACCCAGTCCTCTACTTGGAAAAGTCGCTTTCTCACCCTTCTATCATGGTACCTCTTCGTTTTTTGCTTGTAATTCACGGATCTCAAGTGAGCTTCTAGCCTTTTTTCATCGATCAAGTCCAGATCGATCCCTCTTCTTTCTTCATTTTTAGTTTCATCAAAGAACGCGACCCGAGCTGTGGGTATTGCCAACTCGGTTGGAGCCATGGCCTCTGAGCCGTAAGTCAACGCGAATGGGGATTCACCTGTGGGGCCTCTGGTGGTTGTCCGAATGGCCCATAGAGCTAGAGGGAGCTCATCGACCCATCTTCCTGCTCTCCCTGTGAGATTTCTGTGCAACGCGTGCATCACAAGTTTATTGGCTGCCTCAGCCTGGCCGTTACCTTGAGGATGGGAGACAGATGACTTGGTGTGTTTAACCCCTAGCCGGGCACACTCAGTAGTGAAAGCATCTGAGAATTGGAGTCCTCGATCCGAAATAATATGTTTGGGTACCCCGAATCGGCACCAAATCTGATCATGGACAAAATTCAGTACATTTTCCTCGGTTATTTCAGCTAGCGGTTTGGCCTCTATCCACTTTGTAAAGTAATCAACAGCTACTACTGCAAATTTGAGCCTCCCACGGGCCAGTGGGAAAGTTCCGACCAAATCTATTCCCCACATGTGAAATGGCCAGCATGCCACGACTGGGGTTTGCTCGGTAGCAGGAAGCCTGGGAAGGTCGGCATATCTTTGGCACTTGTCACACCTTTTGACATATTCTACTGCCTCCCTTCTCAAATTTGGCCAGTAATAGCCCAAGGTGATGACTTTTTCTGCCAAGGTTCTGGCTCCGGGGTGGCCGCCACAAATTCCCTCGTGTACCTCTTCTAGCAAACTTTGGGTTTGTGCTGGAGGTACGCACCTCAAAAGGGGCTTGACGAACGACCTCATGTACAGGTTCCCTTCCAGAATTATGAAGCGTGGGGCTTTCTTTTTGATCGTCTTTGCTTTCTCGGTGTCTAACTGCAATTCCTCCTTCTCGATATAATTTTTCATGTCATCGATCCAATTGGAAAGGTCCGTATCGGAGAAAGCCTCGTTTAGTTCCATGATCTGAGCTCTTTCAATTGCGGGCCGTTCCAAAAACTCGACCCATTTTAACTGATCAGCTTCTCCCATTTCCATAGTAGCCAATTTTGACAGCATATCAGCTCGTGCGTTATCCTTCCTACTGATCTGCTCAATCTGCCAAGACTCGAATCCTTCCACCAGCTTTGCAACGAGATCTCTATATCGGGACAATACCGGGTTGACGGTCTCGTATTCTCCTTTCAACTGATTAACAACGAGTTGAGAATCCGTGTGAGCCTTCAAGTTCTTTACTCCCATCGATTTGGCCAAGTCAATACCGGCTATGAGAGCTTCATATTCAGCTTGGTTATTAGAGGCTGGAAACTTGAATCGCAAGGCCTTTTCAACAGTGAGGCCATTTCCTGGTTCGATCAACAATACCCCAGCCCCGCTATGGCTTTTTAACGCCGATCCGTCCATGAACATATGCCAGCCCTTGAGATCCTCGATCTGGTGGTCGTTGGTGGATGAAGCTTCTTGCTCGCTGCTAAACGTAGTTTCAACCATAAAATCTGCTAATGGTTGTGCCTGGAGCGTTTTTCTCGGTTGATAGGAGATATCGAACTCGGTAAGTTCGATCGACCAATTCAAGAGCCTTCCCGAGCTGTCTGGTTTGTGCAGAATTTTCCTAAGGGGTGCGTTAGTGTACACCACTATAGGATGGGCTGAGAAATAAGCCCTCAATTTGCGAGCGGCCACTACCAGAGCATACGCCAGCTTTTCGGCGTTGAAGTACCGTGACTCTACATCGTTGAGAGCCTTACTTGTATAGAAAACCGGCTTGATTCCATTGTCAGTCCTGGTTAGCACTGCAGCAACCGCCCTATCTGTGGCAGCGAGATACACGTACAAGGTTTCTCCCGAAGAAGGGCTGCTGAGCAAGGGGGGACGGCTCAGATATTCTTTCAATTGCTTGAAAGCTGAGGAACACTCCTCAGTCCACTGAAATTCTTTTCCTCCTCGCAAAACCTTGAAAAACGGTAATGATTTTTCCGCCGACTTGGCTATGAAACGACCCAACGCTGCCACCCGTCCGTTTAGCCTCTGAACTTCCTTGACTGAGACCGGCTCTTTCATAGTGAGTAACGCAGTTATATTTTCGGGGTTTGCTTCAATGCCCCTTTGAGATACCATGAAGCCGAGGAATTTTCCTGCTGTGACACCAAAAACTCACTTGCTCGGATTGAGCTTCATCTCATTGGCTCTCAAATTGCCAAAAGTTTCCCGCAGGTCTGTGTAGTGGTCTCCATCCCTTGTCTTGATGACCATGTCATCTATATATGCCTCCATGTTTCGCCCGAGCTGGTTTTTGAAGACTTGATTCACCATTCTCTGGTAGGTGGCCCCTGCATTTTTGAGGCCGAATGGCATCTTTTTGAAGCAGTAGGTCCCTTCGCTTGTTTGGAAAGCCGTGTTCTCGATGTCCTGCTTGGCCATCTTAATCTGATGATAGCCCGAGTAAGCGTCCAAGAAACTCAGTGTTATGTGACCGGCTATGGAATCGACGAGTTTATCTATTCTGGGGAGCAGGAAGCAATCTTTAGGGCAAGCTTTGTTGAGGTCGGTAAAATCAACGCACATTCTCCACTTGCCGTTGGCTTTCTTGACCATCACAACGTTAGCTAGCCAAGATGGGTAGTAAGCCTCCTTAATTATCCCGGCTCGTAGTAACTTGCTCACCTCTTCCCTGATGGTTACTTGTTTGTCAAGTGAAAAGATCCTGCGCTTCTGTTTAATTGGCCTCACGCTTGGGTCGAGGCAGAGCTCATGTACGGCTATCTCCTCCTTAACCCCTCTCATGTCCTCAACTTTCCAGGCGAATACATCTAAGCTCGCCTTCAAAAGGGTGATCAAGTTAGCCCGTTCGTCTTGGGACAGCTGCTTCCCAATCTTGACTACCTGTTCTGGGAACTCGGGGTTGATCGGAATCTCCTCGAGCTCGTCGATCGGCTTGAGCTCGGGCCCTTCTCTGAATTGGAGGGTGTCTACAATTATGTCTGTGATTCTTTCCATGTCTTCACCGGCTAAAGTGGGTACCTCGCTCTTTATGAGACCGATCATGCTGCTCTTCACGATCCTCAGCTCCTTTTCAATCTCTTCATCCGTTTTGATCTCGCTTACTGCACCGACCAGCATTGTCTCCGACGCTCTTTTTTCTTTGACCTCGACTCCAACGGAGTCTTGCTCGAGCTTTCTCTTCATCTTCCTAGTTTCCATCAGGTACTCCAGAAATTCCTGGGCTCGGCTCCGCAGGCAACCCACTCCGGCCGGAGTTGGAAACTTGACTCACTGGTGAGGTAAAGAAACAACCATCCCAAGTTTGACTTGGCTCGGGATCCCTAAAATAGCATGGTAATCACTCGCCACGTCAATGACCATGAAGGTGATCGTTTCATGGACCTTATAAGGTGAAGTACCTATCTCAATGACCAGAATGATGGATTGTTCTCTTGCTATTTTACTGGCCGCGAGCTCATTTGGGGAGAAGGAGATGGTTTCCTCCCTTTTATTGTTCCAGGCTGGCACAAAGGGTACCTTTTTAAGACTGTAGATTTGATTCTTCAAGGCAGTGATCGACAAGGCTTCATCGTGGATCACCCCAATTCTTTTCCTAGGTGGTCGCTCCTGCCGTTGTCGGTCTTCGTAATTTTCCTTGGTATCATGGCCTCTGGCGTCGCGACCTCGCTTACCATCTCTCTTGATGAAACGATCCAATTCTCCCTGATCCACTCTCTGCTGAATGGCTCTCTTTAATGAGAGGCAGTTCTCCGTCTTGTGCCCAAAATCCTTGTGGAAGGCGCACCATTTTCCCAAAGCTCTTCTCCCTTCCTCGTTTCCCACCATGGGACGAGGGGGAACATCTCTATCAAATTCATGATTTCCTTGTGGGATCTGTTCAGCGGAGTGAAAGCCTCCTCATTGATCTCCTTCCTTTCAGTACTCCTGGTTCGGTTCTTGCCCCTTCTTGACTCACTTTCTTTTGATTCCTTGGATTCGCGTTCGTTGCCTCTTCCTGATTCTTCTTTTGCCTTGGCCTTTCCTTCCTTCGAGGTTCGCTTATCCGCTAGCTCGGCCTGAGCTACGCGATATGCTCGCTCATACAAGTCTCCCTTTGTTTCCGGAGGCCTTATTTCAAACTCAAACTTCAATTGAGAGGCTCTCATGCTTGCAGTGAAGCATACCATAACCATATCATCCGTCAATCCTTCAATTTGTTCGGCCAGATCTCTAAATCTTTGGTAAAAACTCATAGACGACTCCGTTTCGCCCTTCTTCACATTCGCTAGATCAGTTGGTCGTTTCTTGTGTTCGCCCGCTGTAGAAAAGTTTTCAATGAATTTACTTCTCAAATTTTCCCAACTGTCGATGCTACCAGGCGGAAGAGCTCTGAACCAAGCTAAGGCCGGACCATTTAAGGTGCTGACCATCGCTTTACATAGAACGTCATCGTCATGGGAGACCAAAGCCATAATCGCCTCAAAAGTGTGCACATGGTCCCGGGCGTCTTCTGACCCCGTGTACTTGGTCAACGAGGGGAGCTTAAGATAAGGCTGAGGAGGGCTTTCCAAGATCCACCGAGCAAACGGGGCCATCGTGTTCGCAATTTTCTTGGTACTTTTCCTGCTAGCCTCCATCTCATGCATTCTCCTCTGTAGATCCATGATCAGAGGATCGAGGGTCTCTCTATTTCCCGATCTGGAAATTTCTTCCTCGTTTCTCCTGTGTGTCAAATGAGAAGTATGGGGAAATCGAGGTGGTTGATATCCATGCCATTCCTTGTAATGCTCTCTTTCTTCCATCAGGCTCGGCCCTCGGGGCGCCGCATTCCTTGCTCCTGAGGTTTCTTCCTGCTCGTTTGGATTGTGCGCGCCTACAGTGGTCGGTGGGATCTGATTCATCCTTTGTAAACTGCCGCTGGGAACGGGAATGACAGGTGGATATTCCCGTGCCATAGGTACAACGGGAATCGCCGGGAGGTTCATCATAAATTTCTTGGATTTGTAAGAGCAATGTCAATCTCCGATTCAACATTGCTGCATGTTCAGCCACCGCTCCAGTATTGACACCGCTGGTTCCGGCTCCATTATGCGGGATTTCGACCGTCCGTTGTGCATAAGTTATCGGAGGGGGTCTCCGATCTATCTGGTCGCCGACATGAATGGGGCGACTCTCCGTGAAGGGAACCTCTTCAATCGGGTTTAAGACGTTCACCGGGGCGGCGGTGACTGCGGTAGTGATTCCGGCAACTCCTGGGTTTTGTTGCACCAGCAAGGCGGATTGAGAGCGAGTCGTGCGGCGGTTCTCTGGATTTGGGCAAGGAGCGGGCCGATAAGGTTCTGAGTCTCCGGGAGCTATGAAGACTCCGGGAACGGTTTCTGGGTTTTCCAAAACCATGATGGAAATATCCTCCAGAACGAAAAAAACTCAGCCTAACAAGACTACGTTCCCGGCAATGGAACCAAACTGATCGTGCAAATATTGCAATCAGTTGAGCCGGATCCACGGAGTGATATCTGGATGCCTGTTAGCCTGAAAGAGATGAACAAACGTTAACTCAGCCGGGGCTTTACCGGCGAAGGCCCTCCGGCGTGAGAATGAGTTAGTCTGCTTAAGTATGAAATCTGGAGAGAAAGAGTGAGGTTAGAGAGCTTAACCTTCCTCCAGCGGAATGAGGGTGCTATATATACCCCAGAATCCATGCCTTGTCACCTAGATTCCTTCCTTGAATGTAGGGATTTGTACTTATCCACATCTATGACTCATCATGTTTGTATTAGGACAACGCTTCTAGAAGTCATCAATGGGCCTAACCGGCGAATTGGGCCTGGCCTCCTATTCTTCCAATCATGGCGGCGTCAGATACAAGTCCGAGCTCGTATGACCGAGCAAACATTCCGCGAGGTCCGACCTCGAGTCAGGTGTGTCCGTGGGCACCGATGAAGGGCCCTTTTAGAGTAATCTTGGTTATCGTGGTCAGCTCGTCCAACGAGCTGAGAGTCAATAGAAACGGTATGGTCTTCGGAATCCTTGTTCGGTTCCTCTTAGCTACGACTTCCCAGCTCGGTTCAAACGAGCTAATGATATCCAGGTTCGACCTGGGTTCGTTCAGTATGTGATGGTCGGGGCGTGTTAGGCCGGACTTCCTGCCCGTTTCCTCAAGTCGGGTCGTTCCTTTCAAGTACTAATAAAATACTCCCTCTGCCCCAAAAATAGATGTCTATTTTCTTTGTAATTTTGTCCCAAAATGGACATCTATTTTTTTTTAATTATAATTGTTCTTGAATGATCTTTTTACCAAAAAAAATCTTCATATTTTATCATATACTTGAAAAACTAACTGTTGTGTCTCTCAAATGAGTAATCACTACAAGAAAAATGGCTTTTAATCGCATCGATATAAGTGGCATTAAGCTATAAATGCCACAATATTTATATTTAGTGGCGGTTAGAAAATAGTGGCAATGGAGAATCTAGATTTAGTGGCATTTACTAATTCTAGTGGCATTTTGAATTGCCATTATATTATCACTAAATGCCACTAATTCCTTTAGTGGCATCAATAGATGACATTAGGCTAATGCCACTGGCTAAAAAAATGTCACTAAATTACAATTAAGTGGCATAATATAATGCCTCTGATGCAGTATGATGATAAAGTTGGGATAAATATGAGTTTTTATTTTAATTACTTGTTATTTTATTATTATTTTCGGATTTAATATTAGTTGATTAGTATTTTTAGTATTAGAAGTATATTAGGACTTTATTTTGATAAATTAATGGCCTATTAGGTTACCTTATAGGTTAGGCTTTATTTTAGAATGTTATTTCTTGTTTTCCAAGTTTTATGAGTGCTATAAAATAGCCTCAAAGTTGTAATCCGAAAATTAGTGTTTTGATTAATAAAAATTAGATTTGCCATTGTGCAATTATTAGGGTTTCAATCCCATCGTGTTTCAATTCCGTTCGGTCTTAATCTCATAACCTTTGTTTTGCTATCATTTGGTATCAGCTTCCTGGTTGATTATCAATGGCCGAACGAGGACGTGGTCGTGGTGGTTGTGGTGGTCGTGGTGGTTGTGGTGGTCGTGGTAGGGGCCATGGAGCGGAACCTCAACCAGATGATTCCCATCAAGAACGTGACCTACGTGACATTGAGAAGGACGAATTGCGAAGACAGATTCAAGTAATCCAACGTCGCGTTGCGCGCTTGGAGATTAAAAAAATCCAATGTCGCCTTGCGCCTTTGGAGGTTCAACGAATCCAACGTCGTCTTACGTGTTTGGAGATTCAAGTACTCCAACTTTGTCTGACGCGTTTGGAGGCTTCCACAAACGTGGGCTCTGATTCAGATGCCTGGTCTGATGATGAGAATGAAGAGGATATCAATCCCTTCGATTGGGAACAAGAATTCAGTTATAGGAACGGGGCAGATCCTTCAAGGGATATCGGTATAAAGATCGAAAGTCCGAAGATTGAAGGTAAGGCACCTCCTGACGAGTTTTATGGCGGGTTAAATGTAGTTACTGTTGAAAGTGTTTTTGAATCGAAGAATTCCGACCTTGTCATCGATTGGTCAAAACCACCAATCTATGATGAGTGTAATTGCGAAAGATGTCAATTGTTGATATCTCCTCCTATTGACGTACCATTGGTTGACGTCAAAAATATTTCTGCACGTGATGAGTTGATGTGGAAGTTTGAGAATGACCAGATTCTGGGTTCAAAGTTTCCGGCTTCAACTGAAGTTACTATATATGGGTACTATTATAATGATCCATTTGATATTGAATTTCCAAGTATTTCAAATTTTTGGTTTTTCAAGAGATTGATGATTGAGAGCTTTTTATTGAATGGATGGGCTGATTGGATGGACATACTGACGAGTTGTATAAAGTACAAAGTTCGTCGAAGATTGAAGAAAAAATTTCAAGCAGTGTTTCCAAAAGCAACGACTCAAATTCGAGGTCGAATTTTTTCTAAGAAGAGGAGAATGATGCAGTATGATGATAAAGTTGGGATAAATATGAGTTTTTATTTAATTACTTGTTATTTTATTATTATTTTCGGATTTAATATTAGTTGATTAGTATTTTTAGTATTAGAAGTATATTAGGACATTATTTTGATAAATTAATGGCCTATTAGGTTACCTTATAGGTTAGGCTTTATTTTAGAATGTTATTTCTTGTTTTCCAAGTTTTATGAGTGCTATAAAATAGCCTCAAAGTTGTAATCCGAAAATTAGTGTTTTGATTAATAAAAATTAGATATGCCATTGTGCAATTATTAGGGTTTCAATCCCATCTTGTTTCAATTCCGTTCGGTCTTAATCTCATAACCTTTGTTTTGCTATCAGCCTCTAAAGCTCATATTAGGCGTATTTTGGAATGTAGTGAGAAAAATGCAACTTCCATCTTAAACCACATACAGACGTGCAGGAATGTGTTAAGTATAATACTATCAAATACTCCCTCTGCCCCAGAATGATAGTCCCCCTATTTTTATGGGTTTTACGAAGGAACTTTGAGTAATAATTAAGGCTACTTTTAATTATTCTAATGAAATTTTTGAAATTGTTCTTGATACAACATTATAAATACTATTAATATCAATTTTTAGATTCACATTAACATAATTATAAGTAGCATTTATAACTGCTCAAAGTTCCCTCGTAATAACAACCAAAAAAATGTGGACTATCTTTCTGGGACGGAGGGAGTATAAGTTCGAGGCATTATTAATTTATTCAGTCTAATAATACGCGATATCTCAACCCCGATGTAGTTGGCTGCATAATTTATCATGATCGAAAGCATTAACTGCAAACCATGTTCTACAGCTCAGGGTACAGTTTTTGAAAAATATACATATTGATTTTGGAGCATTAAGTGCAGATCTTGTTATAAAGCTCTAAGCTCCAGTTTCTCCTAACAATCACATATGGTGTGTGGGCATGAATTTACACCCCCCCCCCCCCCCCCACCACCATCCCCAAAAAAAAAAAAAAAAATGAGCTGTAAGCAAAGTTATCTTTTTTTTGAAATGAAGATTAAATGCTCATATGTTTGGATTCTTACAATTTATTTTCTGTGTGTATGTTTTTTCTATAGAATTACTGTTAATTAATTTGTTTACCTTGTAAAATCTTTATATCAGTAGAGACGTACCATGAACAGTTTTAAACTGAACATAAGATTCTTAAGTGCCAAAAAAGTTTTTTGTACAATAAGCAAAAAAAAAAAAAAAAAAAAAAAAAGATTGACAATACTGAAGGGTTAGGATCTAGTTATAGTTGGAACTCTTTGGGAATGCATTCGTATAATAAGATCTTCACCATCACAAAATATGTTATTTTTACTGAAACTCGGCTCATAGACAAACAATTTTCTATTATCAATAAAAGTAGTAACTTGTCTGTTCCTGACGTGTTTCGGATTCTAACAATCAAAATGAATTAATTATTAACTACCCACGGACAACTTGCTTTTAGTGTAACACCACTAAACTTAAATATTAAATCAATTATCAGCAGAAGTAGGCTTCATTAGTGTAGCACCATTAAGAAAATCCAAGTCAAAGTAAATCAAAGAAGTTTAATACTGATGCAGTCGACGAGCTCGCACTCGAGTTTTTGGACGAGTTTGATTGTAAAGGGCAGGGCCGGTCCTGTAGAAATTGGGGCCCTAGGCGAACTATTTGTTTAAGTCTTTATTTTCTCGGACAAGTGACGAACCAGAAAAAAAGGGAAAAAATAATCTCAGTTTGTTGATTAAATTTAATCATAAAAAAAGCAATTATGCTAAAGTAATAATTATAAATAAATTATACTGCAAAGAAAATAAAAAAAAAATGCTAATTAAATTTAGAAAAATGGGGAAAAAACCAATTTAAGAGATAATGGGATAAAAGCCTAGCTTATAAAAATGGAGGAAAGAGAGTAAAACTGGAAGGAAAAAAGTATGATGAGTGAGGAAGAAGAGAAGCTGGGAGGAAGAAGAGAAGCTGTAAGGAAAAGGAAAAAAAAAGGTAAAGGCTGAGGCACCAAGATTCGAACCATGGTGGGCTACTTAGCTAAATGGAATGTAGACTTCAACAACACAACTACACCACTAAATTTACTCGCTATATATTGTGATATAATTCAATATATAACAAACCAAAAATTTGTGGCCCTAAAATGGAGCAAATTTTCGGTGGCCCTAGGCGACGGCCTCACCCATCTTGCCCAGGGCCGGCCCTGGTAAAGGGCGTAACCTTTGACTCCTGAGAAGTTACAGGACGCACAGCATATCAAAATGATCGTCTTTTCGAGAGGAACAAAAGTCATCGGGATTTGCCACCTGATCAGGCTTTAAAAAGCCCAAATTCCGCTTCTAAGGGCCTCAAAAGGCCTTCTGAAGTTTTATCAGTTTTTTGGACTTTTTCGTAATTTTGCAGTTTTAGGGTTATTTCGAATTATGGTTGTTGAACACTTTATATTCATTGTTTTAGGGTTTCAAAGGCAGCTTTTGCCGTTTAATAAACATTTCGTTGTTTTCTACCAACTATTCGTGTTGATTAAGTTCTACGATTGTTGAAGATCGATCGCTAGTATTGATTAAATTCTACTAGGGTTGATTCCTATCAAGTCTTCTGCTACGTCAGTTGGTATCAGTCTTCGGTTTGATCCTTGGAATCATGCCACGAGTGAGGAAACCGAATATGGAAGAGATCTATGAGCGAGATGAGGCGGCTCTGGAGGACCGCATCGGATTCATCGTAGATCAACGTATGGAGTTGATGATGGAACAGTTAACGGGCAGGATGACCGAACTGTTCAATCAGCAGTATCATAGAAACCAGACAGGACATGGTGGTCGCAACCCAACGCGAGACTGGGAGGTGGATTCTGATGGGGAAGGCGGCGAGTACTATGAAGATGTCCCGCATGTGAGACGTCGGCCACAGCGACCCCCGGTAGAGGAGGATAATCGGCGGTGGGAGGCTGGGATGCGGACGAAAATACCAGAATTCCATGGTGGACTGCAGGCGGAGGAATTTCTGGATTGGGTGGCAACAGTGGAAGAGATCCTCGAGTTTAAGAGGGTTCCGGATGATAGGCGTGTCGCCTTGGTAGCCACACGGCTGCAAGGTAGGGCAACAGCATGGTAGCAGCAACATTAAGTGTTTTGGTTGTGTCGAAGTTGGGCATCGACAAGTGGAGTGCAAACAGGCTGGAAAGAAGGCCTTATTCCATGACGCGGAGGAGGATGTGTGAGCAGATGAAGGAGTATTGCCCAAGCAACCCGTGTTTGATGAGGAAGAACAGGTGGTGACAGGTGATGTGGGTATTTCTCTAGTTGTGCGGCGATCTTGCCTTACACCGCACGGGGCAGCTGAGAATGATTGGCTCCGCAATAACATCTTTCAGTCTACTTGTACTATTTTGGGGAAGGTGTGTCGCTTTGTCATCGATTCGGGTAGCTGTGAGAATATCGTCGCAGAGGAGGCGGTCCAGGTTGAATATTACAACGGAGAAGCATCCTAAGCCATACAAATTGGCGTGGCTTTAAAAAGGTGGTGAGGTAACCGTTTCTAAACGAGGTCTTGTTTCTTTTTCTGTGGGTGCTAAATACCGTGATGAAGTGTGGTGTGATGGGTTGCTATGGATGCGTGTCATTTATTGTTGGGTAGACCGTGGTAATTTGATAGACGGGTTATTCACAATGGGCGTACTAATACTCACAGTTTAGTATTGGAAAGTACGAAATTTGTATTAGTCCCCACTAATCCGGTGGTTACGGCAGCACCACCTGCCTCGGGTTCATCATTTTTGTTGTTCGCACAATTTTTTGAGGAGGTACATCCCACTAATAGGGTGTTTCTGTTACTCGGGAAAGCAGTTTCAGACTCCATTCAGATTCCTGACGTGGTACAGCCGTTATTGCGTGAGTTCACAAGTGTGTTTCCTGAGGACTTGCCCGCTGAATTGCCACCACTCCGTGAGATTCAGCACCATATTGATTTAGTCCCTGGTGCGAGTCTTCCTAACAGACCGCACTACCGCATGAGTCCTAAGTAACATGAGGAGTTGTGTAGACAGGTCGAGGAATTGTTGGCAAAGGGACATATTCGAGAGAGTCTGAGCCCTTATGCGTGCCGGCTATATTGATTGCGAAACAGGATGGTTCGTGGCGTATGTGTGTTGATAGCAGAGCTACCAATAAGATTACAGTCCGTTACAGGTTTCCGATTCCTCGCTTTGATGATTTGCTTGACCAGATTAGTGGTGCAGTGGTTTTTACAAAACTGGATTTGAAAAGTGGGTATTACCAGATTCGTGTTCGACCGGGGGGATAAGTGGAAAACAGCCTTCAAAACTCGGGAAGGCTTATACGAGTGGTTGGTTATGCCATTTAGGTTGTCTAACGCCCCAAGTACATTCATGCGTGTGATGAATCAGTTGTTACGATCGTTTATTGGGATTTTTTTAGTGGTTTATTTTGATGATATCCTCATTTATAGTCGGAGTCAGGAGGAGCATTTGCAGCATGTGCGAGAGGTTTTGTCTGTGCTTCGTAAGGAGAAATTTTACGCCGCGACTAAGAAGTGTGTGCTTATGGTGCCGCGGGGTATGTGATTTCGGGTGAAGGGTTACAGGTTGATACGGCCAAGGTGACAGCAGTGCAGCAGTGGCTCAAACCCACTACGATCACCGAGGTGCGGAGTTTCCATGGGTTGGATTCTTTCTATCGGCGTTTCATCCCACATTTCAGTAGTATTATGGCGCCGATTACTGATTGTATGAAGGGCACCCGGTTTTCTTTGACAGCAGAGGCCGACATCGCGTTTGAGCAGATTAAGGAGCGTTTGACCACCGCGCCTATTTTGGTGTTGCCTGATTTTTCACAACCTTTTGAGTTGCACACAGATGTTTCAAAGGTGGGTATTGGTTCTGTTTTGAGTCAGAAGGGGCGACTGGTAGCATATTTCAGTGAGAAATTGTCGGGGGCCAAAGAACGGTATAGCACTTACGATGTGGAATTTTACACGATTGTTCAGGCCGTTAAGCATTGGCGTCATTATTTGTTCCATCAGGAATTTATCTTATTCACTGACCATGATTCATTACGCCATCTTCATAGCCAGGATAAGATATCTGCTCGTCATGCTCGTTGGATTGCCTTCCTTAAGCAATTCACGTTTGTGGTTAATTATAAGGCAGGGATCACTAACAATGTGGCTGATGCGTTGAGTAGACGTCGGGGTTTACTAACTACGATGCGTATGGAAGTGCCTGGGTTTGATTCATTCCACGAATTACGGGTTGCCGATCCTTATTTTTCGGTGGTGTTGGAGGATGTTCGTGCGGGGCGTAAACCAGATTTTTTTTCTGCACGAGGTGTTTTTATTTCGAGGTAATCAGCTATGTGTTCTGGATTGTAGTCTAAGTTTGATGATCATACAGGAGCTACATGGGGAGGGCCATGTTGGTCGAGATCACACTTTGCATCTAGTACAGCCTTCTTACTTTTGTCCAAGTATGCGTAGGGAAGTGGACACGTTCGTGCAGCGGTGTCGGGTGTGTCATATAGCGAAGGGCGCTGCTACTAATGTGGGATTGTATATGCCGCTGCCGGTCCCGAGTCAGCCTTGGGTCGAGATTAGTATGGACTTTGTCCTTGAGCTACCACGTACACAGCGGGGCCATGATTCTATCTTTGTGGTTGTCGACAGGTTTTCAAAGATGGTTCATTTCATTCCGTGCAAGAAGACAACTGATGCGGTTAATGTGGCCCAGCTGTTTTTCAAGGAGGTTTACCGTCTGCATGGGTTACCATCTGCTATTGTGTCTGATAGGGATACACGCTTCCTTAGTCATTTTTGGCGCATGCAATTTGTGGAAGATGGCTAATACCCAACTTAATTTTAGCAGTGCATATCATCCTCAGACAGATGGTCAGACAGAGGTGGTCACAGGTCATTGGGTAATTTGTTGCGGTGTTTAGTTGGTGACCATGTCAAATCTTGGGATCAGAAGTTGTGCCAGGCCGAATTTGCTCACAATCATGTCATCAATCGCAGCACTGGGTTCAGCCCGTTCCAGGTGGTTTATGTGGTTCAGCCTAAGGGACCATTGGATCTTCTTACGTTACCGAGCAAGCAGAAACTTCATGGTAAAGCAATGGACCTGGTTTCGGGGTTGCAAGAGGTTCATTCCCAGGTTCGTGACAATTTGCAGGCTGCGAATGCTAAGTATAAACTTGCTGCAGATCAAAAACGGCGTCGGGTTGAGTTTCAGGTTGGTGATTTCGTGTGGACTATTCTGACAAAGGATCATTTTCCGGTGGGTGCGTATAATAAACTGTCAGCTTAGAAGATTGGACCCGTAGAGATTGTTGAAAAGATTAATCTGAATGCGTACAAGTTGAAGCTGCCAAGTCATTTCGGACTTCTGATGTTTTTAACATCAAACATTTGGTTCCATATTCGGGGGATTCGTCCGATGATGAGGTGGTTGACAATTCGAGACGAATTTTTTCGGGCGTGGGGAGAATGATGCAGTAGACGAGCTCGCACTCGAGTTTTTGGACGAGTTTGATCGTAAAGGGCGTAACTTTTGACTCCGGAGGAGTTACGGGACGCACAGCATATCAAAACGATCGTCTTTTTGAGAGGAACAAAAGTCATTGGGCTTTGCCCCTTGATCTGGATTTAAAAATCCCAAATTCCGCTTCTAAGGGCCTCAAAAGGCCTTCTGAAGTTTTATCAGTTTTTTGGACTTTTTCGTAATTTTGCAGTTTTAGGGTTATTTCGAATTAGGGTTGCTGAACACTTATATTCATTGTTTTAGGGTTTCAAAGGCAGTTTTTGCCGTTTAATAAACATTTCGTTCTTTTCTCCCAACTATTTGTATTGATTAAGTTCTACGATTGTTGAAGATCGATCGCTAGTATTGATTAAATTCTACTAGGGTTGATTCCTATCAAGTCTTCCGCTACATCAAATACGCTCTTGGACAACGTCAGAAGAATCAAAATCCGGTTATCGCGATTTATATCACATGCACTTATCTTCAAAACTTATGACTATGCTACTTTTTGGACTTTATAATGTCCTACTCTGATACTTCTAGATAAGATTACTTCTTACTTTATGAGCAGTATTACATTTTCAGAAAATACAAAATTCGCAAAAAAGGATAAAAAAAATATTTCACCTGCTATTTTTCATTTTAGGTTAAGGAAGCAAAAACACCACTATAACCTCTTGTTTCTTTTTGAGGTGGTAGATAAATATGGAGTAGCTCGTACAATCGCTTCTATCTCTCAGAGTGCGGTAGGTACATTTGCTTCAGCAACATAGTATCTAGTAACAATTAGATGTCTACTCCCTCCGTCCCAGCTCACTTGAGACTTTTTGACCAAAACTGGTCAACTTAAGGTCGGTTTGACCAACATTTTATAGAAATATTTATGATCCGAACAAAAATTAAAAAAATATAAAATGACCACCATTAAAAATCCTCTCAATAACAATTTTTAAAAAGATTTTTGGAACATAAATATTTCTATAAAGTGTTGGTCAAACCGACCTTAAGTTGACCAGTTTTGGTCAAAAAGTCTCAAGTGAGCTGGGACGGAGGGAGTATTTAACTTATAAAGGCAGCAATAAAAATATTTTTATTAATTATGAACCATGAGTTTCCATTATTTGACAATAGGGGGGGAACAAAGTAAAGAAAACTTAAGGTATCATCATACAACATATAGTAACTACTGATCTGAAGAGCTTTATCTAAATGGTTGGTTTCTTAAGGAACTTCTTGTACCACAATGCAGAGTCCTTAGGATATCTTCTTAATCCATCTTTGTAGTCAACATAATTGATACCAAATCGCACGGTGAAACCCGAAGCCCATTCAAAGTTGTCAAAGAACGACCATGCGAAGTGGCCCTTTACATTTGCTCCCTCTCTGCTCATATTAGAATAATGTTAGCCATTTTCTTCAACATTACTTCAACTTAAATAGTGATTATCGAAACCATTTCGCTTTTCCATAAAACGCAAATAACTTGTTGTTTTCAATCACTCGCCTTATAGCTTCTTGAAGATACCATAGATGCCCTCGGTAGTACTTTATCCTTAGGGTATCCCTTAATACCTCTTTAACTGACAAGGTGCCATTATCTGTCTCAGCCATCCCTACATTATAGTAAGAAAAGTGTGAATATTTTGGTTGCCTTCAGGTGTGAAAAATAATTATGGACACAAGGCGAATCAAATTACCATTCTCCGTGATATAAATAGATGGGTTCTTGTACTTCTCCTTGAGGTAGAGCATAAGATCTCGGATTCCACTAGGGCAAATGAAAATCCAAGACAAGCTGGTCTGCGTGACAATAACACACATCAAATACTCTCTTGTCCCATGATAAATGTCGCAGTTGACTTGTCAATGTTTTAACAAATGTGTTTTACTTCTTTGTACTATGGTAATATTGCACTATATCTTTTTCCTTAATGACATTTATTTTGGGAAGCACGAAAATATGACATTTATTATGGGACGGATGGATGGAGTAGTATACTCTCTCCAAAATGTATTTGTGCTTCTAAAATAGTTCAAAAGAGATAATAATTCATCGACTGAGTGCTCAAAGCAACACACTTGTGATTATTTACTTGTTCAATATGTAAAGAGAGAGGATACTTACTGGTTGACAGATTGGAACACCGTTTTTATCATCTGAAAAAAATATATGGTGGAATATAAGTGAGTCAATATTTGCTGGGTTATATACAACATCATATCAATAATGAACTGAAATCTAGAAGACGTTAGCGACACAGATAATTAAAGAAAGCAATATGAACATACTGGTGAGATTGACATGACTGTCTGTACTAAGGCTGAGGTTAAGATTATCATTTGAATGCCCGGGAGATGCGTAATTTGATGTATAGTAATTCATCCCAAGGAAGTCTATAGACCCCTTAATCATCTTTGATTCCTTTTTGGAGAATCTAGGCAGCCTGCTTCCTGCATTTGTTTTCATACTAGATGGGTAGTCCCCGTATGTAATTGGATGCAAAAACCTTCACATCAAAATTATATTAGGGACGGAGTGAGTATTTTTATTTGATACTATATAAAGATATTTATTTGTAGCATTAGATAGAGGGTGGAGTAGGCTACTTACCAACCCATCATGAAATCAAGAGCAATAAACGAAGCTCTGAGGTCCGCTGCTGATCTGCTCATTGGTTTAAACCAGTTACTATTTAGTGTGATCCCTATCTCTCCCTTTTGAGAACTCTGCATTATTAATTCAAGTAATCCAAATATGCACATAAATATGGGTAGGTTTATATACTTCCTCCGTCCCAAAATGATCTTCCTATTTTTTTGGCTGTTACTATGAATGAACTTTGAGCAATAATTTTAGCCTGACTTTATTTTACAAATGAAAATCCAAAATTCGTTATTGATATGCCATCATCAATACAATCAATAACATGTTTTAGATTTTCAGTAGGATAGCTAAATCAGCCAAAATATTATTGCTCAAAGTACATTCATAGTAACAGCCGAAAAAGTAGGAAGGTCATTTTGGGACGGAGGGAGTAATATTTTAACGGTTATGTATAGTTAGTAATTGAAGAAACCTGATACTTGTTCTTGTAAACTTTGACAGCAGCAGCATGAGATTGAAGAAGATTGTGTCCCACAATGTAGGGTTCCGTAGCGGAGTTACCCTTGCTGCAGTTTCCGACATAACTCGAGCACCTACCTGGTGCTAAAATCCCAAAATCATATCCTAACGAGGTAAAGGTAAAAGGTTCATTCAGAGTTATCCAGTGCTTCACCCGATCACCAAATTCTTTGAAACAAAGATTGGCATAGTCTCGAAAATCATTCCTACATTTATTTAAAATATATATATATATATATATATATATATATATATATATATCAAATTAGAACAAGTAGCTGACAATAACTACCAAAAACAAAAGTGATGCGAACAAATGTTTGTGACTAATAGTATACATATTGTAGTAGCATACACAATTTTAGCGTTCAAGAATCCACCATATTCATCTTCAAGGGCTTGTGGAACATCCCAGTGGAAAAGCGTGACAAATGGCTCAATCCCTGTAAAACACAAGAAATATGTTGAACAATAATAAGCATAAAATCTGAGACGAAGGAGTAAAAATAATTCCAGATGTGACCTTTCGATTTGAGCTCGTTCAAAACATTATTGTAGAACTTGATACCTTCTTGGTTTACTCCTCCAGATATCTTCCCCTCTTAAAAAAAAAAAAAAAAAAAAAAAAAAAAAAACATACGAATATTAAATCAAAGACAAACTTAATTCTCACAGCACGAGTGAGTAATGCTGGTGATCGTACTTGGTAATATTCTTGACCATGAGATAGAGATCCTAAAAGCATCAAAACCTACATCTTTAATCATATGTATGTCCTCCTGCAACATTTTCATATATGTATGTAAAAGTGCATAACATCACAACATTTTAGATGGTACTATTAGGTTTTAGCTTCAGAGTTTAGATTAGCCAACCCGTTAGTTCTTGTTAAGTTCTTCGTATGGGAAACAAATTGGTTCAATGTATGAGAATGGATGGAAGATCGTACCTTGTAACGATGGTAAAAGTCAATGGTTACATCTCCTGTGGATTGATCCGCGATTTTTTCTGCCAAAAAGATCAAAGCTTTGTGAAAACTTCAAATCTGTCCCTTAGAATTTTTTTTTCTCTTTTTTTTTTTCTAGACTAAAGGGAATGGATATTTGATTCTCACTCATCTATTAGAAGCTAGTTCTTTGCTTATGGAATCAAAGAATGAGATACTTGGTCATCTCGTAAAACTGTTTAATCAAATTCAGAACTTGAAAGAGAGCAAAGTGATCAAAATCAGATATCATGGTATTGAATTTGGAAATGCAGGAGTAGAGGAATATTGCAATCAACAAGGCATAAGTCACAATTTTTCAGTTCCTAGAACTCCACAACAAAATAGTAAATATTTAATTCATAATAATGGAAGAATTTCTACAAATTTGACAAATTATTTAGAACACTATACTCCCCTCCGTCCCATTTTAAGAGTCAAAAATTTCCCAAAAGGGTGACCCAACTTAAGAGTCAAAATCTAAAAATGGAAAGTTTTTTATACTTCTTTATTTTGTGGGCCCTACATGTCATACACACAACAACTATCCACTAACTATTCTTTACCCCACTTTCTCTCTCCCACTCACTTTCTACACTCACAACACTCTACCCCACTTTCTATATTTTATAATAAAAACATTATTTTCTTAATATTTGAACCCAAAAAGTTTTTGACCCTTAAAATGGGACGGAGGGAGTATTAATTAGTAAGAACTTCAAGCTAGTTGTTCTCTGATGTATTAATCTTAAGTTTGTGTATTCATCCCTGATAATAGAACTACTAATGGGATTATTATTATCGTTTTGCGAACAAGACCTTCAATAAATAGATTCTCACTCCGTCCCAAAATGATCTTCTTATTTATCATTTTTCATTGTCCCAAAAAGTTCTTCACATTTCCACAATTTAAGCTTAAAAGTGCCTAAACAAAGCATGGCTAGTGAAACTGTTCATATTCTTAAAAAGTTTGAATAGTTAAATGCGAAGATCATTTTGGGACGGAGGGAGTATAAAATATGTATATACTGAGAGGGAGAGAAAGAGAGTGAGTGAGACCTGGATGTTTATGAGTGAAGGTGTCCCAAATACTTGGACCTCTACCACCTTCATTTGCAGCCCCTTCATACTATCAAACAACAAGCACACAAACTTCATATAATAATAATTAATATAATAATAATTATTATTATTATTATATTATTATTATTATTATTATTATTATTATTATTTGAGAGAGGTGAAATGTGATTTACAAAATTTTCTTCAAGATTGACAATCATTTGGAGACAAAAAATGACAATCATTTTGAGAGAGGTGAAATGTGTGTCTAATAGTGATTTTCCAAAAAAATGATAGTAATAAGAATAACGCAATACCTGGTATGAGGCGGATGCTGTTGCGAATATAAAATCTTTAGGGAAGCTACTTCTGTTAAATGAAGCTGGTATATGAATATGAACAGCTGCTTCACTAACATGGAACAACATTATGGCCATGACAAGAAGGCCCATGACTAGTTTAAAAGAGCTCTGATCAAGGATTGCCATACCCATGTGTTTAATTGTTTGGCATAATATTTCACTTATTTATAAACCCCTTAAACTAATACTCCTTCCGTCCTATAATACAATGCATAATAAATGTCGCATTTTCCTTTGTCATGTCTCATATTAAGTTAAGTGTCACGTTACCAATGTACAACCAATGCCAATTGCCAAACATGTAAAGCTCGTTTCTTAAAAAAAATTGACAAGTCAAATGCGACATTTTTTTATGAAAATGGCAGTATAGACTAGGTTAAACTAATACTCCGAGTAGGATAATGTATTGAGAAGTAGATGTGAACGTGTGTACCAACTTATTTGGTGTAGTATTATGTTGAAAGTTGGTTGATTGGAAAAATGGGTTAATAGGGACATGATGTATCATTTTATAATTAATGCATCCCTTCTTTTGGCAACAATTTCTACTCAGTTATCAAAAGATAAGAAAAGTCATTTACACATGGAAATTCAAAACAAAGTAATTGAAAAAAAATATAATAACAATGTCGTACAATAAATTAATTAAGCAAGTAATCAACAATAATATACCCCCTCTGTCCCAGAGAATGATAAGTTTCATTTTGACTTTTTATGGTCAACAAAAATGAACTTCTACCAACCATTGGTGACAATCTAATCATTCTAATGAAATTCTAAAATTTGTAATTGATAAATCATTAAGTGATTTATTAATAATAATTTTTATAATTACATTGTGATCATTAAATTGACACCAATGTTTGGTCAAAGTTTATTTTTGTTGACTATAAAAAGTCAAAATAAGACTATTTTTCAGGGACTTAGGGAGTAATAAAATAAGTTCTATCATGGACTATATGCAGACGTGCAAGTTTGTAGCTAGTAGCATTTCATGACACTTAACTGCGTGCAAGGATAGCATTTTATCCATAATCACATTAGTAGGTAAAATTTTGCTAAATAAATAAAAAATAATAATAATAATAAATAAATTACAGTAGGTGAAGTTTTGGAAGAAAATTTTGAAATCAATTCATCAAATGCACATATTAATAAATTTGTGCATGTAAATATAGTGTGGTAATGCAACTCCATTGGTTTATGCGTGTGCACCTCGGTGACACCAGATGGTTTTAAGAGGGGAAAGACCGGCTAGGGGGATTGGGAGTTAGTGCAGCCAACTGTATAGAAGTCGGGCTAGAGAGAGGGGGGATTTAGAGTCAGTGTAGTTGGACTTTATAAAAGTCGGGTTGCTTCAAAGAGTGCGAGTCGAGTTGAATCGAGTGTCAAGATGGGCGAGCCAAGCAAAATGTCTGAAATATTCTTATAATAACCCCCTGAAAATGGACCGACCTCAAAAGGAAGGGCCAAAATTGAGTGCTCATCAGACTGTTGTGCAGTACAACTACACTAGGCCCATATTCCTTGGGCGGGAACATCCCAAATGAATGAAAGTACACATAACGTACAATTTATAACCTCAAAATTCCCTGCACTAGCCATTTTACTAAACAGGAAGTAAACAAATGTTCTCAATATCAGCTGGCGCCCCCAAACATATTCAGAAAACTCGAGTCCATTTCCAGACCTCAATCTCCAATAACAAAGATTATCTTTGGTTGAAAGTAATATACATATACATACATACATACATACATACATACATACATACATACATATATATATGTGTGTATATATATATATATATATATATATATATATATATATATATATATGAACTCCTACTCTGGCGACACTCAGGGGTGAATCTAGCATTGAAGAACAATGTACACCCAGAATCAACGAATCTCTCCTTCCTCTAATTCCTCCTCTTCTTCTTCTACACGGCAAATTCCATTACAACCATCACTACGATCTAATGTTCCTTCTAGTATCAAATCTTCAGGAATCACGTCATCCAAATCAAAAAGTCATCCGTAATAGTATCTGCAACTAACGAAGGATCAAATTCAAAATCAAAATCATCAAACTCTCCAAAATCACTGTCTTCTGCTTTATTCAAACATTCCTCTTCCTCTTTCATCACCGGTTTGCTATCGTTTGCCTCTGCTGGTAATAACTTTGAACAATCAACCGTGTCGCTCAATTTTTTGCTTGGTTTGTCTGGTTTGGTCAGGATTTGACAAGATGCCATCTGGTTTGGCACGCTTCTTGAGATCCAAAACCTTAGGATCTAATGAGTTAGTATCTTGTATTTCTTCCTCCTTGAAGAACACTCCTTTTGGACTCGATATGTCTGTGTCAATAACCTCTTTAGGCTCCATTTTACGGGGAATGGATTCTTTAATGACTTCGAACCCAATTCTTTCTGAAGGGAGAAAAACATGGATAACGGGGTACTCTACAATTACCAAATTTGCTAACTGCTCATGTATTGGGGCATCTATGTCCAGCTCACGAAAAGGGGATCGGGGGCCCTGATTCATACAAAACAAGATGTTTCGTTTGTCAGGATTGAGTACACAAGGAAATGCACACCAAGTAGAAATACTGAAATTTTTTTAATTTTTTTTTTAAAGGGAAATACTGAAAGTTGAGATATACATATTTGCATCCAAAAATAAGACAGTGGAGTATTAACACAATATTTGGTCATTTCAAAGGTTCTCACTCAACCAAAAAACAAATATCAACTTTCATCATATTATATCCTAACCTCTTAAAATGCCCTCATTTTGTGGAGGGATCCTTAAAATTGTACTCCCTCCGTCCCAATTTAAAGTTCTTAGTTTGACTTTGCACGGAGATTAAGGAAAAGTAAATGTTGTGAGTATGAAAAGTAAAGTGGGAGAGAGAAAGTGGGTAGAGAGTTTTTGTTGTGAGAATGACAAGTGGGTCCCACTTTCCATTTTAGGCAATAAAGCAAAGTAAGAACCTTAAATTGGGACAGACTAAAAAGGAAAGTAAGAACCTTAAAGCGGGACAAAGGGAGTAACACTAGTTAGACGTGTGACCTCATGCGACGATTCACGACCCTATGTTACATTTTGTTAACCCAAATAATTAATTATTTGCATTCATTAACAGTCATACTTTTCTCAATTTGAAAAACAGATTGTTATCAAGTATTTAAGATAATATTCCTTTATTAGAAAGAGGTACTTTAGTTAATTAACTTATTATTCCTTAAAAGACTTTCTTTAACCAGTAAAATAAAAAATTAAAAAGTTGTATAATGTATAATTACATACTTTTTAATTATAAAAATGTAGTTTCTAGTTAGAAAAACTTAGTCAAGTATATTTTTTTTAATTAGGAGAATGTATTTTTATTAATTATACACACAAATTTTTATTAAAGAACATAATACTACACATTACCCAAATTAGTTTCAATTTTTTACACTCAAAATAATAACTTCCAATAAAGAAAAAAACTTAACACAAGCACATCCTCCTTTCTCTCCCAGCAACCCAACCCCAAAACTTCTGTTTCCATGGCAGCTCAACCTCCCCCCCCCCCTC
Source organism: Campanula takesimana (assembly GCA_026119855.1). Classification (NCBI taxonomy): domain Eukaryota; kingdom Viridiplantae; phylum Streptophyta; class Magnoliopsida; order Asterales; family Campanulaceae; genus Campanula; species Campanula takesimana. Next base: position 1,972,045 of record JAOWBW010000076.1, on the reverse strand, counting down.
CACACACACACAAACTCTCTCTCGATCTCCCTTAAACATTAGTCATCTTTCATTTACGATTAACCGGGCCTCTTCGAGTCGATCACACCGCCCCACTCGACTGAATAGGTGGGATAGGAAGGCGGGTTTAGGGGGTGGGGCTTCATGACAAGTGGCTTTGGGAAAGGCGAAGGTGAGATTTGAAGTTTGGATTATTTAATTTTTTATCTTTTATTTGAGGCTGTCAATCGTCCATTTAAGTGAGGTTGGTGATGGCTAGGGGTGTTGCAGGTGAGGACAGCGGCGGCATTCATGGTATGGCGGTGGCGTCAGATGCGCTGGCAAGGAGAAGTTTCAGGGAAAAGGGAGAGATCAGGATGGTGGGGTTGAGAGGAATGAAGGAGGGAGTAGGTTGGAGGAGAGATGAAGTAAGGTTTCATGGTTTTGGTTTGTAATGGCGCATCAACTATGACATTAAAACTAACCAAAAGTAACGGAGGTTAGTCACATTAGGTAATGTGCTAACAAATAACAATTTCATCCCCAAAATGAGGACATTTCAAAATGCTAGCTACTACGATGATGATATTTAGAAAAAATGTAGAGTGGGAACATTTGAAAATGACCGAAAAATTGAGTGACTACTTTCTTACTTTTGACTTGTTTGCAAGAGATTGTAGAACATCTGTCTTGCAGAGCATGCAAAACAAAAGAAATTTGAAGGTGGGCCATGAGAAAATATTTGTGTAGAAAGATTCTAGGATGAATGCTTACGGTATCAGTTAATAATCTGTTTAATGGAGTGAAGATCTCCTTGGTTTCTCCTTAAGGTCTCACAAAAGCTTCATAAGAACTAATATCTTATACTCTGTATATCATTAAGTTTTTATTTTTGACCAAGGGAAAAAAACTTCACATTTCGCAATGATTGTGAAAGTGTTCTAAAAGAAAGTTGTTTAATTCAAAGGTATGAGGTATTGTTGAGATGCACATATATATAGACATTAAGGTGAGTTTTCCCAATCAAAAAGTGGGTCCCCAAGTTACTGTCTGATCCTATCTAGCGAACCATTTTTAATGAAAACATAGCCTACAAAAAAATACTCCCTCCATCTCAAAATAGATGTCGTTTTGGAGTGTTTCACACATATTAAAAAATGTCATTAATGCATGTGAAGAAGTCCCAAATACCCCTAAAGAAATTCAACTATCTAGGTAATTAAATGGTTAGGTATGAGAGAGTTCACTATCATTATTAAGGGTATAATTGGTATAGAGCAATAAAAAAGCTTTGAAATAGTGAAACGACAAGTATTTTGAGACAAAATTTAACTCCCAAAACGACATCTATTTTGAGACGGAGGGAGTAGCAATATATAATTATATGCACAAAGTAAAAGCAATGACCTTCGGATATTTACGGATGAAGAACTTGAGTGATTTCAGAGGCTGCAGGCAGAATTTCTTCAAACAATGACTCCATGGCCCAGGTTTTAGATGTTTCTCAACCACAGAGCCGAAGTTTGCAGTCTCAGGAACTCTATTAAAAGATAAAATGATTGTGAGATTTTCAGTTGGTGATAATGAAAAGCGAAACACTGTGACGAACAATCAGAAAAGAGTAGAGAAATGTTCATGGAGCAAGATCATTGCCAGGGCATGGAACTAGAGCAAGCCAATATATCAATTGGAAATGAAGCTCACCTATGGTCAATCAATTTTACATCTGTTGAATGAAAGCGCCACTCAATTGTCCAAAATATAGTTTTCTTCCTGGAATACAGTTCAAGAAGATCAGTAATGACATAAAATTTGCATTTCATTGATGCATAATAGATGATGAAAGAAAAATTAAGTAATGTAATATAGTTCGGAGAGGAGACTGCATAGAACCATAGAGGCACATTTGTTACCGAGTAAGAGAAAAATGCTGCTAAAAAATTAAAAGAAGACAATTAAAAAGGGAAAATATAGATTTATGCCCCTGTACTTAGGTCTAAGATGCAGATCTACCCTTATACAAGTTAATTGCTATATATGCCCTTGTACTTGAGAGAAATGTGTGGAGATTAGGACACCGTCATCTTTCGTCAAAAATCTAACCGAGTGGCTGACTAGGCTGCTTATTTGGCTATTTGATGAGCACAAGTGGGAATTTTTTTGCCAAATGGACTTGTTAATCACAAAACGACGTCGTTTTGTTGATGATAAAAGAAAGAAAAACACAAGATAATAATAAGAAGAAAAAAAAAAAGGAAATAAAACATAAAGGTGCCTTCTTCTTCTCCCACTTTACAGCCGCCACTCTGTTCTTCCTCTACCCAGCAACCACCACTATCACCACCCCTGTCATTGTCTATCAGTACCACCACAACCAAATGCACAACATAAATTGAACAAAATCTCCCATGAATCAACAACACAAGATAAAGCAAAATCTAAACCCTAAATTTCACAATCAACAATCTGCAATTCGACATTTGTCTCGCCCCAAGGTCAACGCAACAATTCATCATCATTGAAGTAGACTTCGACCACCAACGACAATGAACCCATACCAAATCCATAGATCTTTCTCGGCCGTGTTAGGATTTCCGGCGACTCGGTGGCTGGGTCGGCGTCGAAAGCTGCTGTACAGAGAAAGAAAGGGTAGAGTTTTCTCATATTAAAGACATTGAATTGGGTTTGGGATAGAATTAAGGTTTGAAATTATGGTTATATATGGGGTGGATTCAGTGCTAAGAGGAAGAAAGAGTAGATTTTTCTAATCGATTTGAGGAGAATTGTTAGTACAACCCGTTTGTCTTTGTCCAATTTTTTTTTGTGTGAGATTGGCGCATCGTTTCACTTGCCAGATATAGTATCTATAAAAGGGCTGGGGTTGGCCGGAGTTTAGAGTAGCCGGAGGAGACTATGAAGGGTGGGTGATGACTTAATAAACTGGGGAAATGGTAATTTTTTGTTCAATATTTTTTTTTATATTCTAAACATCAAAACGACGTAGTTTTGAACCCATCATACTCAGTAGATTCCACTTGGGCAATTTTCCGTCATATAATAAATTCATATGCCAACTAGGATGCCTAGTCAACTATTTCGTTAGAATTTGAACGGAAATATTGACGGAGTCCCAATCTCCACACATTTTTCTCAAGTACAGGGGCTAATATAGCAATTAACTTGTATAAGGGCATATCTGTATCTTAGACCTAAGTACAGGGGCATAAATCTATATTTTCCCCAATTAAAACTTACAAAGATCTCCTAAGCAATGTGCCCGATTTCGCAAGGAAAACGAATTTTTCTGTCCAATGACAGATGAAAACCAGGTTCCCAGCAATAAGAATATACTCCCTCCATTTCACGTCACTTGAGACTTTTGGTCAACTTAATATCGTTTTGACGAAGACTTTATAGAAAATTTTATGATCCTAATAAAAATTTAAAAATTATAATATGATTCACCATATAAAACATTCTCAATCACATTTTTTAAATTTTTATTAGGATCATCAAATTTTCTATAAAGTCTTCGTCAAAACGATATTAAGTTGACCAAAAAGTCTCAAGTGACGTGAAACGGAGGGAGTATGAGCCGATACTGAATGGACAGATTCAAAAGACGACTGACAAGACTAACTGCAGCTAACTACTCCCTCCGTCCCATCTTAAGTTACAAAATTTTCCACCTTGTGTATCCCGTTCAAAGTTACAACTAATTGCAGCTAACTGCTCCCTCCGTCCCAGCTTAAGTTACAAAAAAAATCACCTTGGGTATCCCACTCAAAGTTACAACTTACAAAGTCCCAAATTGGTAACTTTATATTAGTACTAATCAAAAAATGTGGCCCACTCGTCATACTCACAAAACATCCACTTACTATTCCCTACCCCACTATCCCCACTCACAACACCTTAATAATAATATTAAACACTTTTCCTTGATTCCCGTGAATGACGGTTTCTTTGTAACTTAAGGAGGGATGGAAGGAGTATATATCAAGAGGAGCTAAAATAGCTCTTACAACTATACAAGTGATGTGACATGGAACACCTAACCCAGAATACAGGCCAAAAAGGAAGCCAAATAGAGGTTATCTTCTGGGAATCAAAAGAAATACATGCTGCAACTGTCAACCCAAGAAAGTGATGATCCTTAATCCACTTGAACTTTCTGCAGAGCTAGTTATACAAAGATGACTATATGTTCAGTCCTGTGCTAATGAAGAGAGAATAGAAACACAAATTCAACGCTCCACAATTAAACTCTAAGACCCTCCAACTTCACTTTTAAATGTTAAAGAGAGAACTTCCCTAAGACAGTAATAAGCAGATTATATGAGCAAACTAGATTACGAGAACCAATATCTTATGCTCTACAAATCTTTAACTATTTTCTGAATCCAATGATGTGCACTAAAAAGTCGGGCATTGATGCATTTGGAAGTGAAATCACACCACAGATACACGTGGATAGAGGTGATTACCATCTTATTTTTTGTGAAAGCCTGGATCACGATTACGAAAATAATAAAAATAGCATACTAAAAATTGATACTCCTTGGGTTGATCCGTCGATGCCCGAGCGGTTAATGGGGATAGACTTAAATTCGTTGGCAATATGTCTACTCTGGTTTAAATCCAGCTCGACCCAACAACTCACTAATCTACCATGCGACATATCACTTAACCGGGCTCTAGGAAAGTCATGTAATGTAGTAGGAAACAAAAAGAGAATGTCAAAAAAAAACCCAAAGGAATGAAAGGATATAGGAATCATTTTTTTTGTATCGATATCTGAACGGAATCTTGTCTATTCGCTTTTGTTTACAATCATTCGTAGAATGAATCAAATAATATGGATATACATTCGAGGAATTAACCGTTTCACAATTAGTAAGCTTAATTTCTTGACATAACAAGATCGCTACACTCTGTTACCTATTTGTAGTAAGAAGCAAAGCGATCAATGAAGCACAAGGTAGCAGATAGAGAGGGTTGCTTCTTTATATGCATTGTCTTTTCTATGATTGAGCCTTTACTCTGCTAGGTTAATTCGTGGATTGTTTTATATTGTGATTGTATCTATGGAGAAGTAATATTGGATGTTACCATTCCAGAAATATAATCAAGTGAGGTCTAACAGTTTAAAAGGAGACATATCAAGTAACTTACATATCCAATAAATAACAGGAATATTCATGAAATTAAAACTTACTTCTTGTCGTAAAAGGTCTTGTTTGTCACCCTCTTTGACATTCCATGTGGAAGAAATAGGAGTTGAGTCCTGTGCCTTGACGATGCTTTCAAAGAAATTTAAGATTCATAGGAGGCTTAAAACGAAAATTCCCACAAAGCTTAACTCTCATTCTCTGAGCAGAATCAGCAACCCTTTCACATCCTCAAGTAAATTGTAATCTGACAACAAAGGAAGATTTTAACACATTTGTAAGCTTTTCAAATTAAAGTCAACAGCCCAAATCATACAATTCACCTATTGATGCTTTATAACTGCAGAATACGGATAATAAAGAAGTAATCAAAGTATGTACATACCACTGGCAAATCAAAAAAATCTAACAGCATCAATTTGGCACCCAAGATGAAGGATTTTGAAAGCCAAAGATAAATCAAATATTAACCAATTCATAAAAGATCATCAAGAAAAATCTTAAGAAGCTATACAGAGTTTCACATGTTAATCTCATTTCAGCATTCCCTCCATTCCAGAACTACAATCTCAATTTGAATTCAGCATTCCCTCCATTCCAGAACTGTCTCATTTCAGCCTATATATATATATATATATATATATATATATATATATATATTGCTCTAAGCCTCAAAATCAAAAACTCAGGTTAGCTCAATTCCAAGTAAGCCTCCGGAAATCAAATATTAAAGTTGAGCAAGCTACACAAAAGCCAACTACATTCACACAAAAAATGTAGAAAAAAGAAACACTAAATTCCCAAAAAAAAGCACTCCCTCTGTCCCTAAATGAGTGTCCATTTTTTAAAAACTTTTGTCCCAAAATGAGTGTCCATTTTGATCATAACTTTGTCCCTAAATGTTTTTTTTTCGAAAAAAAAAATCACCGGTCTCTTTATACTTGCAAAAACTAAATGTTTGTAAAGAGGATTACAAGATTATATATGAATTTTGTCACCAAATTGTAGAAAAATTTATGTCCCTTAAAATGAAATTTGCACACTCGTTTTAAGGACAGAGGTAGTAACAAAATGACTACAAGAGCAGATCACTGCATTAATAATAGTCAACAAATCCTTCATATTAATGATTAATCAATCACCCAACAATGGATCCAAAATAAAACTCAATTGAATCCAAATCAGCGAAAAGGGCAAAGAAATTTCGTAGAGATTCAAGGAAATTACCGGAGATGATGACATTGTCGTTGAATTGGGAAATAGGGAGGGACTGCGTTTTTTGGCGTAGGCCGGAACAGCCAGTGCGTTTCTTGTGAGCTTTGACGCAAGGGAGGCTACAAGAGCGTCTGGAGCAACCTGGGCATTTGTACTTTGACTCGTTCGAATTACACTCCTCGCACAATAAAGCAGCTGCTGCTTCTGCGTTCGAATTTGGGTTTGCCGGAGAGGCCGCCTCCACCTCCACCATGGGGTGTGTGTGTGTGTGTGAGAGAGAGAGAGAGAGAGGCAGGTGGGTTTAAGGTTTGAGAATATGTGACGGAAGGGAGGAAGAGAGTAGGGTTTTACATTGTCCTGTAAACAACTACTGCTATAAACTTTTTGAAACAATTCCTCTAAAGCCCTTAGCCTAACATTAATACTTAAAGAAGGTGAGTCATATTCACAATTTCTCTAAGGCTCCTAATATAAAAAGATAAACTCTTGTATACACCCGCCACACATGGTGCGACAAGCCATACCCGCGGGTCAAACCCGCCCAATCCATCCTCTCCCCCTCCCAGATCGCGACACGTGGTGAAGTTAAAAAAAAAACCTCAAATAACTTTAAAATGCTATATCTTAAGATTTATTACTCAGACGAAAAAAAATTAAAAAAATATTGTAGTGTTCGTCTTGACGAGACGAATCAAACTAGATAGGTCATGTTTGATTTTAAAAAAAAAACATACTTTGTAACGCACAAAAAAATTGAGCTATGTAACACTTTGTTTTAATAAAATTAACAGTTTCATCTTCAAACAGTAACACTTTTTACTGTTAAATGTAACTGCAGTTTTGCAAGAAAATTTAAATAGTTTGATAGTTTTTGTGGTGATAAAAAATAATATTTGACGTGTAACAGAGTGCATATATTATTATAATTTTCTAGATAAATGAATGTAACAATTTTATTTAGTAAATGTTACTTTTTTTTCTTAAAAAAAGAGTAAAAATTCATGTATATAATCGGGTTTGCATCTCAATTGTTACTTTCTCAATAAAAATTGTTACTTTATTGATATAATATTACATTTAAGAATATAAATTATTACAATTGAGAAAAATAAATGTTACATTCATTTATTATAAAATGTAACATTAGTTTAATTTTGTCAATGTTATTTTATTTTATTTTTTAAAAAAAGTATTACATTTGAAAAAAAAAATGTTACATTCCTTTATAAAAAATGTTACATTCATTTATTATAAAATATGACATGACATTAGTTTAGTTGTCAATCTTATGTTATCTTTAATCTATTGCAGCAAAAATTGTGGTACATTTAAAAAAAAATGTTACATTTAGTTATAAAAAGTGTTACTTTTGTTGGCGAGCAAAATATAGCGAGGAAAAAAAGTTTAGGGAAAAAAAAAAGTTGCTCGGCTCCGTGCAAGCCGTCGGTCGCACAAGAGACCACCTTATAGGAAAATACCTTTTGTCAATAATTCACACGCTCCAGCGCTATCGAAGCCCAAAATTCATGTCCCTTCGATAGCCAACTATTAGAGCCACAATAACTCTAGTAGCCAAATCAGAGAAAGGGCTCTCATAGTTGGCTCTATGAGAAGAAAAAACTCTAAAACGAGAGGAACAAATAAAATGGTTGTTGGATTTCGTGGGAATATGCGCAGCAGAGTGACAATAATAATTGAAACCCTAAAGCTCGGATCCATTCATGATGATTATAGCAAATAAGATGAATATAGAATACTAATCCTTGAAGCATTAATCCTTTATCTTAGATCTTGAATCTTAAATCTTCTTGGTATGATTTTGGAATCACGGACTTAAAGGTGTTGAAGAGCGAACTTCCTCTACAAGTATCCACACGACGAACGAATTTTAAGAACAATTTTTGAACGGGACTGCTAGATCCAAATATTAGAATCCGGATTTCTAATCTTCAAGGCTATATGAGTTTTTGGTATTCTTGATGTTTGGTTTTCAATCTTAAGCAAGTAATTATGTTTCTTAAACAAAATGTTAACATATAAATAATCGCTGGAGGAGGAATATTTATACTCATTAGTCTTTAACCATTAAGGACTAAATAATCATAATCCCGTAAATACTCTTTAAATCAGTCGGCTTAGCCCAAATTGGTTTGCACAGGCCTGTAAGTTATAACGCATGGCCGTGCACCCCCTTGCACGGGCGTGCAGCTTATAACACGTGGCCTGCCAAGCCATCTGAGACCAAGTTTTTCATTCCAGCACTTGCACGAGCGTGTCCTTTAAGGAGCACGGTCTTTGCTTGCCAAAAACCCATTTTTAGCATGTTAAACAATTCGCTTATTCATGTATGACCCTATAAGATTATATTATATTGACAATGAATCTAATCTAATCGATTCTCATAGGTTATAAGCGGACCCTAGCAATACATTATGACTATCCAAATAATATAGCTATCTAAGCCGGATATTTTCTCATAGAATATATCACAACCTCTTTGTCACATGTTATCATATTAGACATAAGCCATGGTCCACATCAACTTATATTGCCCAATGCTTTTCTCGATCCTGAGTAAATTGATATCAACAAATGACATTGATCTCATCAATTCATTTGATCGCGCCCACACATTCCATCAATCTTAGTCATCGAGTAGTCCAAACAAATATCTCTCGTATAGATGGACAAATCTCATCTTAGGTTATTACTCTTCCCTACATGATTTCGATTATGCCAATCATAGCTTTATATCTACCCGGTTAAAGGTGGCGTTTGACTATGTCAAACATAATGTTCATCGTGTGTAAGGCTATAATAACCTTAGGTCTAAAGATTCAAATGATATAACTATTATGATATTTAAGTATGACATTTGACCATGACATAAATATCATAATGGGTCAATCCAACACATTTTTCTCCAACAAGGACCCACAAGTTTAATTTGTATCTCCATGTACATAATCATATCATGATTATCCATTAAACTCATGTTAGCACTTCATAAGTGCTAGAGACAATACTTATTATTCTAAACATGTAAAAATATAATAATTATAAGTTTGTAATCTCTTATATAAATGAAAACATGACATAACATAAAAGCCTTTCTGAAGGGCCTAGAGCATAATCTCCAACAAAAGTTCACTTTTTAAAAATTGATTTGTTTTTTAAAGGGCTTTAAAGGAATAATGCGATTATAACAATACCCATGTTGTTCCATCACTACACACACTTTTAAAAAAAACAGTTTACATAATTATGACACCTCATTTTGTAAGCCACATTTTGTAGCCATTTTTTATAACTTTATTATTTCACATACTAAAATATTGAATGATCATTATTGATTCTTAAATTTCTCAAGGTATTGCACACATTCTCATATACTATTTTTATTTTTTTAGCAAAAACTATCAGATGGTGCAAGGATGCCTATAGCAAGCAAACTATTAGATGGTGCGGGATGCCTATGACATATTATAACATCAACATGTAAAGTAAGTATCATTCGATGTAATAAGTTCGATTATGGTGAAACTCCATATGAACTTGTAATAGACAAGGCTACACATAGACTGTAATAGACTCCATAGGGGTTTGTAAACAATGACAATTGTCTTGAAATGAATGATATGTTACAACTGTTTTTTTTTTATTTTTATTTTTATTTTTAACATCAAGATGGGTGTATTTAGATATTTGTTGGGTGTGAATAGCAGCGTAAGTTTAAAGATAAAGTGTAAAGGAAATACGCAGCGTCCACGGACTTCTTTTACCGTAATCGCAATCATCGGCCTTCATTTTCTAGCCGTCCCCACCACCACCATCCCTCTCCCTCTCCCTCTCTCCCACTCACAGTTTCATTCTTTCTTCCCTTCAAAGCCACGAATCAAATCTGAAAACGACCTCACACTTTCACAGATCTTCTCCTACACAAACTCTGCTTCAGATCTTGCGCCGCCCACTCCCTCAGATCGATCAATTCAAATCCACCTTCAAATCCTATCCTGCCTACCAGATTTTCTACTTCCAGGTTTGATTTTCTACTTAGATCATCAATTAACCTGAAAATTAATCATCTCGACTTATTAGCTACAAGACTTTTGTTGATTCAATTCCGTATCTAATTAATTTGTTTCTTTTCTCGCTTTAATATGAAATTACGTGATGCATTGCTCCGATCCAGATCTTGGTTCTGTTATCTAGAAGATAAGATCGGTTATGTGAATTCTACTCTTGATCTGCATGTGAATGGTTTCGATGAACTGGAGCTAACTTCTGTATCGTGAGTTTAGTTGATCAGGATTAGACTCTAGGGTGTATCGGATTAAACCTGCATTTGGATGGTTGCATCCTTTGTAAGTTCCACCACCAATAAGTGTTTCGTCATTCCGCTATGTCATACTCCCTCAATCCCATAAAGATAGTCCCGCTTTTTTAGTTGAGAATTTTAATGAACCTTGAGCAATAATTTAGTTAATTTAATTATCCTAATGAAAGATCTCTAGAAGTTGTTAGGTACTGTTACCTTCTAGATAATTGAATTGAGACCTGCCCTTGATATTTTCAATGTTGATGGTAATTTGACCTAATTTTACTTTTATAAATACCAATCCACTCATCATTCACTTCTGATTAAGGGCACCACACAGTTCACACGTGCAGGGTGAATCATTAATGAGCGTAGCTGTGAGTGGAATTTATTTAGAACTTATGCCACATACGGAAGTTGCAACAAGTTACAACCATGGTTAAGTTGCGATTTTTTTTTGTCGTTTTAAGTATTTATGCTGTCCTGGAACAACAAAAATAGTTGCTTCATTTTAGTTTTTGGGGTACAAAGTAGTTGCTTCATGTGTTTAACTGAAAAACAAGTATTCTTCACAAGAAGCTTGATACTTGATAAGTTTCTCAAAAAAAAAAAAATCATTTGTTTTTCTTTCTTTAAAGGGTGGTGGCTGCTTTGGGTACAGCTGAGTCAGCTGGTCAGGGTTATAGAGTTACGACAATATTGAGTTTGTGAAACATGAAATGAAGCAATTTGTAACTAGAATAAGGGATGATTAGGATCTTTTTATATAAAGGATACTTGTGAAAGGATTATGCCATTGAATAATGTGCTCCTTAAGTTAAGGTCATCCTTGGTTAAGGCCGGGTCATAGTTGTTAAAGGCAAAAGGCGGGAGATGGGCGAGACGTACGCGAAATAGGTGAAAGGCTAAGGCGGTAGAAAGGCGGAAAAAAGGTGAGCAAGGCGGAAAAATAGAACAAAAAATTAGTGAATAATAATATAAGAAAATATATATAAGTATACATGCAACATTTAAACAAAGATTAAGACTTGTTATGAACAAGAGTAAAGCATCAGGTAAATGTCCCTTTTCTACTTATAATATTAGCATAATTTAGACCCCAAAAGTGACTGAAACTAGAAAGACGAGAAAAAAACAATATAATAAGCAAAGGAAAGGAGAATAAAGAAAAAACCAATAGAAAAAATATTAAAAGGAAGGACACGTTGACTACAGTAGAAAGAAAAAAACATTACACTCGGTACTACAAAAGAACAGGGAATGCAACAAAGTGCAGAACAATACCAAAATGATGTGTCGAGTAGAGTTCATTAAAGGGTCGTGAGGGTCGCCTTGAAGGTCGTCGTCGAAGGGACGAGTCGCTGGAGGAGTATTCGTCGCAGCTTGTCGCGGTAAGTCTTCTCGAATTGCCAATATTTAAGGAATCAGAA
>JAOWBW010000076.1:1898174-1959832 GCA_026119855.1 Campanula takesimana | reverse complement strand
GATAGTGTATCATACCATGCTCTTGGTGCTTGTTTGAGTCCATACAAAGCTTTTCTGGAGCTTGTACACATGATTTGGAAATTGTGAATCTTCAAACCCAGGTGGTTGAGCAACATAGACTTGTTCTTGGAGTTCACCATTTAGAAACGCGCTCTTCACGTCCATTTGATATAACTTGAAGTTTTTGTGAGCGGCGTAAGCTAGAAATAATCTGATAGCTTCAAGTCTTGCTACGGGCGCAAAAGTTTCATCGTAGTCAATTCCTTCTTCTTGCCTATAGCCTTGTGCAACCAATCTTGCTTTGTTTCTCGTGATGGTTCCATTCTCATCCATCTTGTTCCTGAACACCCATTTTGTACCAATCACTCCATGATCATTTGTCTTGGAACTAGAGTCCAGACCTTACATCGTTCAAATTGATTGAGTTCTTCTTGCATTGCAACAACCCAATTAGGATCTTGGAGCGCTTCATCAGCCTTCTTCGGTTCAATTTGAGAGATAAAAGCAGTGTAAGCATCAAAGTTTGTAGCTCTCCTTGTACGAACACCAACTTGTAGATCACCGATGATATTAGCAATTGGGTGACCTCTAACTTCACGAATTTCAAGAGGTAAGTTAGGTTGAGTCGTAGAAACTTGAAGGTCTTCAATCGGTACATCTTCACCAGATTCAAAGTCATTGAAATTTGGGGGTTGAACTGGCTCAGAGTTGAAATTTGGGTGTACACCAGATGCAGCAGTAGAAATAGGCGCGTGAGAGGAATCATGAGGCGCATCATTTGAGTGAGGCGCAATAGATGATTCACCAGGCGCATTATACATTGAATTAGGCGCATTTGATGTAGATGGATTTCCTTGTGTTGATAGATTCTGATCTTGAGTGGGCGCAACATAAATAGGAGCACCTGTATATCATTTAGCTCAATAGAATCATCAGCAACATTTGGAGCCAAATGTGGCTCAAGGAGAGAATGTTCATCAAATGTAACATGTACAGATTCAACTATCACTAATGTAGTTCTATTAAAAACACGAAAAGCTTTAGAGTGTTTGGCATACCCAACAAAAATACCTTCGTCGGCTTTGGCATCGAATTTACCTCTATGTTCGTTTCGTTGTAGAGGATATAACATTTGCAACCAAAGATCTTGAAGAATGCAATGTTGGGAGTTCTACCACGCCAAAGTTCATACGGAGTCTTGTTGTGAAGTTTGTTGATGAGGGAACGATTTTGAGTAAAACATGCAGTGTTGATAGCTTCTTCCAAAAGTACTTAGGCAATTTAGCTTCAGCTATCATCGTCTTTCCCGCTTCAATCAACGTTCTATTCTTTCGTTCAACAACGCCATTTTGTTAAGGGACTCCGGCGGTTGAAAAGTTGTGATCTATCCCATGATCTTCACAATATCGAGCAACACCGTTGTTCTTGAATTCTGTTCTATTATCGGATCGAACACTAACGATGTCATCTTCTTTTTGGGTTTGGAGCATTCGAAATAAGGTAGTGAGAATATCATAACAATCATCTTTTGTAATCATCATCTCTACCCATGTATATCTTGAATATCATCCACCACAACTAGAGTATACTTGTTTTTCTAATACTTGCGGTGGAAACTGGTCCAAATAGATCAATGTGAAGCAGTTGCAACATCTTGTAGTTGAAGGATTTGACTTGCTTGAAAATGACTGCTTCGGTTGTTTGCCAAGTTGACATGCGGCGCACTTTTTGTCATGAAGATCAGCAACTTTGGGAAGTCCTTTGACAAGATTATTCCTGCTGAGTTTAGATAGATACTTGAAGTTCAAGTGACTTAAGCGCTTGTGCCACAGCCAACTATTTTCGTTCACACTTTTTGCTACAAAAGATTAGTACTAGAGTTCATACTATGGAAATCAATAATATAAATATTTGTCTTACGATATCCCGTGAGTAAGATAGCTCCAGTTTTGCCATTCTTGATAAGACATTGCGTTGAAGTGAAATGGCATTCTAATCCTTTGTCGCAGAATTGAGATATGGATAATAAATTGTGCTTGAGCCCTTCGACGAGTGAGACTCTTTCAATGCACACTTTGTCTTTCTTGAGCTTTCCATATGCTACAACTTGACCTTTGTTATTATCGCCAAATGTTACGGAGGGAGCTCTTTCTTCATGGACATCTTCTAATAAGGATTCATCTCCAGTCATGTGTCTTGAACACCCACTATCGAGAATCCATTCATAATTTCTAGCTTTTGAAGATCCAGCCATGAAACAAAGAACCTGAAATATAGACATTTAAGCAGGTCCCCTTTATTCTTTTTGGGTCCTAGGGTTAGCAACTTTTGACAACCCACTCTTGCTTGACCTTAGGATTTTTACGTCCTTTGGCATTGGGAGTGAATCGCAAAAGGCATTCCCACGGCCTTGTGTCCTGAACAATCACAAATAGAACAATGATGAAAGCCACCAATCACATGAGTATCACAAACTCTTTACTTTTCTTGGGGATGGCATTCTTCTTTGGGTCAAATGAACTAGCCTTAACAAAATCTTTCTTTTGAAATTTTGGAGCGCTTTTTCTCGGAGGGCGCATAGGGCTAGGAGGAGGCGCACGGCGATGAGGCGCGTGGCTCTTAGGCGCATAATGAGCACTCGGAGAAGGAGCGCGCCTATTTTCAAGAATGATTTTGCTAGGAGATGGTTCATCTGTAGCTATATCTTTCCCATTAGCTTTCCCAAATTGCTTCGTTGGGTAGACATAATAGAATGTTTGTCTCTTGACTTTTTCTTGTCCTTTACCCATTGAATTAGAATGTTTTTCCTTGGGAATTTCAAAAGTTTGTTGGGTGGTAAATTCACTATCTCTTTCAGCACAAACATCACATTTAAAGTTGTCACTAGTTGATGAGAATCCCAAGCCACTTTTATCACCACTGACTTTTGGGATTCAAATATATTCTCCATAGTGACACGAGAATTAGACCACTCATTTGTAATCTTTTTAAGATCAGTAATTTGAGCAACCAATTCATCGTTTTGAACTTTAAGAAGTGAGTTCTGTTCTGTTAGAAAAGTGTTTTTAACAGTAAGAGGAGTCATGCTCTTTATCTGCTCCTTAAGGAGGGTGAGTTCAGATTTAAGTAGAGATTTCTCGGTCTTAAGCTGGGAAATTTCATCACATGATAGTGCTAAATCTTCCTTCATACTATCAAATCTAGTGATTACCTTTCAGCCTTTTTGAACAATTTTTCTTGTTCAGCAATCACTTCATCATCATTGATTTTGGAAATTGGAGCAGTTGGTTCAACCTGTGGTCTAATGTATGCTCCTTTTCTCAATTTGTTCCTTGCTCCAAGATCACATCGTGAGAATAGCAATCCACCATCGTTTTGAGCCGGAGTGAGAAATCCTTGTTCAACGAGCTCGCTAATGGTTGGTCCTTTCTTCTTTTTCACTTCTTGAAAACCTGCAGATTTCTTGATAGGTTTATTCAAGGCATTCATATCGGGAACATCCTTGGTGAAGTCATCATCCGAATCATAAGCATCAACTTCATCATCATTTGCCATCAAACAAACGAGTCCATCATCGGAATCTTCATCGCTCTCATCGGATCTGTTTCAATCCAAGTATTGTGCTCATTTGCTGGTGCTTCTTCTTCAGCAACCATTCCTTGTGACGAGTAAACTTGGGAGTGAATTTGGGAGTATGGCTGCTCTTCTTCTGCATATATTCAAATTTGGGAATCGGGCAGATTGATGCAAAATGTCCGGGTTCCTGCAATTAAAACAAACAAGATCTTCTTTTCTTTTTGAATCACTGCTCCTTGAAAACTTTTGAGGAGCTTTGCTGGTAGATCCTTGAAATTTGTTGGTTGAGCCGGGTCTTGAGAATTTTCTGAATTTTTGAAATTTCTTCACAAATAAAGCGAAGTCTTCATCATCCATGTCTAATAGCTCAGAAGTAGAAATTTTGGGATCGGAGCTTTTCTCATCTTGTGCAGGCGCAGGAGTAGGCGCAGGTGTAGGCGCAGCTTCTCTGTGCGCCATCATAGCCATAGATTTTGACTTTCCTTCAGTTTCGCTGATTCGTTGGAGTTTGAGTTCATAAACTTTGAGATTTGCATATAGGTTCCTTAAAGTCCAAACATCTAAGGTTCCAGCGTCTTCAAGAGCGCTAGATTTATGTAGGTATCTTGATCCAAAAGCTTGTAGAAAATTTACATTCAAATCTTTGTTGGTAAACTTCATGCCAAGTGAAATACATAGATTGATAATTTCACAGTAGCGTTCATAAGTTTGCCTCAAGTTTTCACCGGGGAGTTGAGAGAAATTGTTGAATCTCTTTTGTACTTCGTATTTCTTGTTCTCCTTGCAGACGGTGTCTCCTTCAATATGCTCTTCAATAGCATCCCATAGCTCATTTGCAGTAGCACAATGCATGACTTGTTGTTTCATAGCCGTGCTTAGAGTGCTTAGAAGAATGTTTCTTGCTTTGCCATCATTTGCAACTCTTCTAATTTCTTCCTCGGTCCATTCTTCCCTTGGTTTGAGGACTGTAGGTTGGGCAGCGTTGGTGCGTGGATTTGGATTCGCCTTCATCGGAATATAAGGTCCATAAACGACGGTGTCATGGAGCCTTTCATCGATTGAGTTGAGATGAGTCAATATGCTGAATTTCCACACGTCAAAATGATCTTCATCAAAGACCGGAACGTGAGTGTAGTTTGCAGTTGCCATAGGTTTTGAGTTTGCCATTTAGAATCGGCACCCAAGCTGTTAAGCTTGAAAAACGAAAAATGCTTTATAAAGGTGTTCGCTCTGATACCACTTGTTGGTCCCAAAGGGAAACAAGGGTATGAAAAATAGCTAGAGGGGGGGGGGTGAATAGCTGTTTTAAAATTCTTTTCGTACCCTTGATAAACTCAATTGCAAATGCGCACTTTATCAAGTAAGCGTAATGAAATGCGCCTAAGTGAGTGAGTGAAATGCACAGCGGAATTTAGTAATGAAAATAGGCGCAAAGTGATAAAGGGAGCGCACACACACTAAGTATTTTGGCTCAAAGTGAGTGAAATAAGGAACTAAGGCAAATGATATAACAAACACAACACAATTCAGTTCAATCAATCTACAATGAGTAAACAAGCAAATAGTGAGTGAAAATAATAACTTGAAAGAAATGACAAGATAATCACACAAGCTATTTGGAGAGGTTCGATCAATAAAAGATCTACGTCCTCTACCAAGATGGTTAGTCTTGGATTTCTAATGAAGATCTTATATAATGAGTGAGTGTTACAAATTACAACTTTTGAGCTTCTACACTAACTCAAGATCTAATATTCTATGAATGAACAAATCCAAAACAATAACCGGTGTATCTCTTAAAGAAGAATCTAAATGATCAATCTTAAAGAGGTGCGTGTGTGTTCTTAGTATCAAGGCTCTTTAGATCTTTGAGATGGAGAGCACGAGAAACTAAAGTGTTAAGGCTTGAAGATCTGGGCTAAGGATGAAGGTATGAAGATGTTCTTGAGAAATCTGGAAAAACGAAGGCAATCTTCAAATCTTCAACAAATGCTTGAGAGAGAAATTCTTGAAATTCTTAGCAAAACTCAGCAACTTCAAAATGTTGAAGTTATGGGGTATTTATAGTGAACTTCAAAAACTAGCCGTTGGAAATCCTTGTGGATAAGATGAGCTGTCGCTCGTTGATTGGAGCATGCATATATTATAGCCATTTTGACACTCAACATAAATGTGACCGTTATGGACACGTGTCAACAGATTAGGCGCATATGCATCTTTTAACCACCGTTGGATCATTGGCGTAATTTGAATTCTCTTCAAGTCTTCGAGTCTTCAATAAATCACTGAGTGTTGAATAAATACTTTGAGGCGCGTTTGAGCCAAGAGGCGCATTGAGCCAATAGGCGCACAGTAAGCGTGCGCTTAAATCAAGGGGCGCAGAGGCGCGTAACATAGCTTATGAAGAAATCCTTATGCGCGCGCTCTAAATGGCTCATGGCGCAAATGTAGAAGGCGCGTGGCGCGTGGCGCAGGAGGCGCATAAGCGCGGCTCAAACTCACTGAGTGAATTTTCTTGAAACTTGATCTTCTTGCCCTATTTCTAAGCTTATTCTATAACAATGGACAACTTAAAAAATGAAGTATAAATACTTCTTACATGTGGGTCTAAAGTCCATGATATAAAACTTAGGTGATGGATCAATCAAATCTAATAAATCCTATTACATTAAAACTGAGATATGTGTGGGCATACCCAACAATAATTATCAGGGACGGGGATTATTATAATAAACATGCAAAGGATATAATAATCAACATTCAATATCTTTAATAAAATGTAATCAATAGATAACATTAATCGTTCTCATAATGTGCCTAGAGCATAAACACCAACAATCTCCCACTTTCACTAGGCCTAATTAATGTATTGAATACCCATAGACCTAACATGACCATCATGCTTTGCTTGTGGAAGACCCTTTGTCAATGGGTCGGCAATGTTATCATCAGTCGGTACTCTGCATATATTTACGTCTCCTCTATCAACGATCTCTCAAATGATATGAAAACGCCTAAGTATGTGTTTGGATTTCTGATGTGATCTTGGTTCCTTTGCTTAGGCAATAGCACCATTATTGGGTTAGCAATGCTAGGAACCACTTTTAGTTCACCAATGAACTTCTTGATCCAAACAGCCTCTTTTGTAGCATCGGATGCAGCAATATACTCAGCTTCCGTTGTAAAATCTACGATGGCACTTTGCTTAAAACTCTTCCAGCTAACAGCACCTCCATTTAGCACAAATACAAATCCAGATTGCGATCTTAAATCATCCTTGTCGATTTGGAAGCTTGCATCTGTGTAACCACTTACAATAAGATCATCTTCTAATCCTCCATACACCAAGAACTAATCTTTAGTCTTTTGTAAGTACTTAAGAATCATCTTGACTGCAATCCAGTGACTCTCACCGGGATCTGATTGGTATCTGCTCGTCATGCTCAAAGCATACGAGACATCGGGTCTAGTACATATCATGGCATACATGATTGATCCAATTGCGGAAACATATGGAATCCCAATCATTATCTTACGCTCATCAGTCGTCTTAGGACACTGTTTCTTGCTTAGAGATATGACATGACCCACTGGCAAATTTCCTCTTTTAGAGTTTTCTATGCAGAATCTCTTAAGAACTTTGTCAATATATGTATCTTGACTTAAACCAATCAATTTCTTAGATCTATCATGATAGATTCTAATGCCAAGGATATACACGGCTTCTCCCATATCTTTCATTGAAAAACATTTTCCTAACCAAGTCTTCACAGACTGCAGTACAGGAATGTCGTTTCCAATGAGTGATATGTCATCAACATATAGTACTAGAAATAATACTACGCTCCCACTAATCTTCTTGTATACACAAGGATCATCTTCGTTCTTGATGAAGCCAAACTCTTTGACCGATTCATCAAATCGAAGATTCCAACTCCTCGAAGCTTGCTTCAATCCATAGATGGATCTTTGCAACTTGCATACTTTATTAGAATTTTTTGGAATTACAAAACCTTCAGGTTGTGTCATATAAACATCCTCAAGTAAGTTCACGTTAAGGAACGCTGTTTTGACATCCATTTGCCATATCTCATAGTCAAAATATGCGGCTATGGCAAGTAAAATTCTTATAGACTTGATCATTGCTACAGGCGAAAAGGTTTCATCATAGTCGATTCCATGAATCTGCCTATAGCCTTCGCTACAAGTCTAGCTTTATAAGTGTGCACCTTTCCATCCATGTCAGTTTTCTTTTTGAAAACCCACTTGCATCCTATGGTTTTTACACCTTCGGGTGCATCAATCAAGTTCCAAACTTGATTATCATACATGGACTTAATTTCAGATTCCATGGCTCCAAGCCATTTTTCTGAATCAGGAGCGGACATTGCTTCTTGGTAGGAAGTAGGTTCATCATCAACTATGACTTCCACTTTATTGCTATCCGTCATGAGAAATCCATATCTCTCAGGTTCGGATCGCACCCTACCAGTTCTGCGAAGAGCTTGAGTATTCTGAATAGGCTCCACAACTCCTTGTGAAACTTGTTCAGATCCAACATTTTGTTCCATATTATTTTCGGGTTCTCGAACCTCTTCGAGATTAATTTTACTCCCACTAGTTCTTTTAGAGAGAAACTCTTTCTCTAGAAAATCACCATCTCGTGCAACAAACACTTTGTTGTCCGTGCGGTTGTAAAAGTAGTATCCTTTAGTTTTCTTAGGATATCCCACGAAATTACATTTATCAGACTTGTGTGCGAGTTTGTCAGAGATCATTCTCTTGACATAAGCTTCACAACCCCAAATCTTCATAAAAAAAAGATTAGGCTTCTTTCCTTTCCACATCTCATATGGTGTTTTAGGAACAGACTTTGTTGGAACATTATTTAGTGTAAGAGCAGTAGTTTTTAGTGCATGTCCCCAAAAGGATAAAGGAAGATCAACTTGACTCATCATGGAGCGGACCATATCTAATAAAGTCCTATTTCTCCGCTCAGACACACCATTCCATTGTGGTGTTCCAGGTGGAGTTATTGTGAAACAATTCCACAATCTTTAAGATGATTGTCAATTTTTTGGCTTAAATATTCTCCACCACGATCGGGTCGAAGTGCTTTAATGGTTTTGCCAAGTTGATTTTGTACTTCATTTTGAAATATTCTAAATATCTCAAAAGACTCACTTTTATGTTTTATTAAGTAGACATAGCCATATCTACTAATATCATTAGTAAAAGTTATGAAGTATTGATATCCTCCCTTAGCACTGCTACTCATTAGTCCACACACATCAGTATGTATGAGTCCCAATAAGTCACTATCCCTTTCACTACTCTTAGTAAAAGGTGTCTTTGTCATCTTTCCAAGTAGACGAGTGTGAATCTAAAAGTCCGTCCCCATGGAGTTTTGAGATACGCTTCTCATTTATATGACCAAGACGGCAATGCCACAAATAAGTATGATTTACATCATTAGGTTTGGATTTCTTATTTACAGTATAAATATTCTCATTATTCCCACTTTCAACATCAAGAACATAAAGGCCATTAAATGAACATACAGTACAATAAAGCATCTCATTTAAATAAATAGAAAACTTCTTATTCTTAATAAGAAAACTATAACCTTCATTATCCAAACAAGAAATTGAAATAATATTTCTACATAAATCCGGAATGTAATAACAATTGTTCAAAACAAGAATTAATCTGCTAGGTAAAATGACATCATATGTTCCCACGGATAATGCAGCAACTCTTGCTCCATTTCCCACGCGTAGGTCCACTTCGCCATTTTTAAGTAGCCTTCTATTCCTTAGTCCCTGCACATTTAAACAAATGTGAGATCCACATCCGGTATCTAATACCCAAGAGCTAGAAGTAGAAAGAAGAACATCTATAACATAGATACCTGAAGTAGAGGCAGTCCCACTACTCTTCTTCTTCTTCATCTCTTCCTTGTAAACCTTGCAATTCCGTTTCCAATGTCCAATCTCATTGCAGTAGAAACAAATTGCATCCTTTTGGGAAGCAGGTTTAGCCACATTGGCATTAGCAACAATTGCCTTGCCAATCTTGGGTTTGACAACCTTTGTCTTACCCCCTTTTCCTTTGCCTTTTTAGCCCTTTCCTTCCTTTGATACTATGAGCACATGAGCGGCTTCTTTACCGATTTTCTTTTCCGCTGTCTTTAGCATTCCATGCAACTCAGACAGGGACTTATCCATCTCATGCATATTAAAGTTCATTACGAACTGATTATAGCTTTTGGGCAATGAATTAAGAATAAAATCAGTGGTCAACTCAACCTCAATGGGATGGCCAAGCCTTTCTAGATGCTCAAAATGAGCCTTCATCTTTAGAACATAAGGGTCCACAGCCTGCCCATCATTCATCTTGCATGAGACGATGGCAACTATAGTATCGAACCTTTCTTGCCTTGCCTGTTCTTGAAACATGTCTTTCAACTCAACAGCAAGGTCATATGCCTCCAAGTGTTTAAGACTCTTCTGAAGCTCAGAACACATGGCTGCTACCATGAGATAACCCACCTCACGAGAATCACTCTTGTGCTTCTTGTAGGCGTTTATCTCATCCTTGGGGGTAGATGATTCAGGTTCATCCTCAGGAACGGGCTCTTCAAGAATATAGAGCTTATCTTCATGCTTTAGAACAATTCTAAGGCTACGTATCCAATCCGTGAAGTTAGATCCATTTTCTTGAAGCTTTTCCTTCTCAAGGATAGATCACAATGATAAATTTGTACTTTGAGCCATTATCTAAAATTATGCAAACATATAATTAAATATAAGTACCAACTTAGTTTTAAAGATATTACAAATATTAGTATTTCACAAATACTCCAACTAAATTATATAACCTTCATATACATTCAATGTATAATATAATTTAATTGGGCTAAGATCCATATTTCATTTAATTTTACGTCCGCGATGGCAAGATGCATAAAATTAAACTATTTAGGTAGATAACTCCTTATCAATCATATCATATATGACTCTTAGATCTTTTATGAGATTATATCAAGACATCATATGTCATGCATGTTTTAATCTCATCTGTGTCTTTGGCCCAAAACTCTTTTGATACCCTAATTAAGTCAACCCACTTTAAACGCATAGGAATCACTCTTTTACTCATCTTGTTCATACACGAATAAAATCAATGCACCTCGCGATGGTTAGAGCGCGCATGAAAGTACCCATGTAATCCCAAGTGTTTTAATCATGGGTTGGCACGGAACTTAAATTTTAATGAAGGTTCACAACATATAACATATAACATATTTATGATCACATAAAATAAACATGTTACACAGTGGCGGATCTACACTAAAATATTTGGTGTTGCCTCTTCTTTAAGGAAAAAAAATAGCGTGAAGCTAATATTCATTACGTTTACATACATAAATATAAAAAGAAAACGATAAAATAATTCACCAAAACTAGTGATAAATGTATATGTTTCAAAAATATTGTAATAATAGTAAAAAGAAAATCAATATTACTACTACCTCTGTCCCTAAATGATTGTCCAAATTTCTGAATCCCATCTCTTTGTACCATTTGGTGGCAAAGATTCATATATAATCTTGTAATCTCCTTTCCAATCATTTAATTTTGCACGTATAAAGAGACCGATGAAAAAAAATTCGAAAAAAAAAACATTTAGGGACAAAGTTATGTTTAAAAAAGACACTCATTTTGGGAAAAAAGATTTATTGAAAATGGACACTCATTTAGGGACAAAGGGGGTACTAATTAAGGCAATAAAAATAAGAGAAAAATCTTGTTAGTAATCAAGCTCATAATATTGAGAGAGAAAAATTCAAATTAGGCTAATTAAGTTTTACTAAATGGGAAAAGCCACGTTTAAAATAATGAGAGGAAAGCTAGTTGTGTAGAGAAAAAAAAAATCTACTAAAGGGGTTTGAACCCAAACAAACTTGGAATCTTAGACAAACAACTTAACCACTATGCCACACAAGTTGTCTTGTTCAAATCTGAGGCTCTTTATATAAAAACAACGTTATTTTGCAATTTTACCATTGCCCGGGCAATGGTAGGCACAACAGTAAATCCGCCCCTGATGTTACACATCAAATTTAGTCATTAAATTAATCTCTTATTAATTTAAGCATGATATTATGTGTCATTAGTTTCTCTATAATTATGAGGATGAGACTCTTCAAACTTTGGTCATCATCTCCAAATCAAGACAACAATACGTGCGGCCGAACTAAGCCATAAGGCAACCACAATTCCGCACTAATTCCAGAACCCAAGAAAGTAGTCCATGTGGCCGAAACTAAGCAATAGATGGTCTCGGTGAACGTAGGCCAATTGCATCCATAATTCCACATGGATCTCCAATCATTGAATCAAGAACTATGTTTCTTAATTTTAGAATTATGAACTCTTCATAATTCTAACTTCGTTTTATCTTTGAATCTTTGATAACGATCAAGTTTGGGAAACACAGTCTCGATGAACGTAGGCTAGCCATCCAAACCTTGATTAAATCTCAGAATCACGAGATCAAAACAAATAGGAATGATCAAACCACAAATCCACACCACGACCAAACAAATCCCCGCCCCAGACCCGGGGGTCCGGTCGGGTCCTTCTGGAAAATCAGTTCAGATTTTTTCAATTCACCCCAAACCCCAGCCACGCACCCACTCCATACCCGTAGGTCCGGCCGGGTCTTGTACTGGGCCTGGTCGGACCACCTGAAAATCTGATCATTTTTTCAAGTTTTGAAAATTTGTCTCAAAATTGTTTTTCCCCGATTCGTTTAGGATTTTGTGTTCTTGATGATCCAATCATCATGAACATCAGAACCTTGAATGAACAATTCATTCATGAATCTCTTAGATTATCAAAACTTTGATCAAATCAAAAATTGATGATCCAAATAATTTTAAATCCAACATAATTTTATTGCGATTGAATAGTGCGATTAAAGTTTATAAAACAGTAAACCACATAAACGCATATAACACATAAACATCATAATCCCAATATCCAAATCATGCTAGGCACATAAAAAATTTATACACATAGAACATGATTATGTATTAAA
Source organism: Campanula takesimana (assembly GCA_026119855.1). Classification (NCBI taxonomy): domain Eukaryota; kingdom Viridiplantae; phylum Streptophyta; class Magnoliopsida; order Asterales; family Campanulaceae; genus Campanula; species Campanula takesimana. The sequence goes on along the minus strand of JAOWBW010000076.1, from coordinate 1,947,151 downwards.
ATAATCAACATGAACGGGGCTCTGATACCACTGTTGGGTTTCGTAGTAACATGCGCAGCGGAATATAGCATTTAAAATTTAATGAAACCCAAAGCCTATAGATCACAAAGAACTATATGGAATAATATATGTGTTCTTGTTCTTCACTTTGGAGATCTTAGAACAAGAATAAACTCCCTCAAACTCTTTGGAGACTTTCACAATTGCATTTTTTTGATTAGGGCTGTTAGAGCTCGTTTTTATACTTATTAGACCTATTCCAAATAGGTAACAAGTGTCCAAACCCGAGACAATACGGACTTCAAAAATTCCAAGCCGAAACCGACTGGTCCGACCGGGTCCTTGCCTTGGTCTGCCCGGATCACCTGGAGGTCCGATCGGGTCCTTTACCTGGTCCGGCCGGACCCTCCTATTTTCCAGCTTTTCTCCTCTAACTTCCTAATATTCCTCAAAGGTCCTTCAACCCTTAATACCATTTAGGCCCTTTTAAGATTCATTCTTATGTGTGTGACCCTTTAGGATTATACTAAGTTGGCAATGGGTATCCCCATAAGATATGATTAAGTTCTAGCAAACCGTCATACCTACCCAATTAGTATAACTATATAAGTTCGTATCCTTTATAGAACATATTACAATCTCCTTGTTCTCGATGTCTATTGAACGTAAGCCATGGTCAATGGTCAACTTACATTGTTCAATGCTTTCTTGATCCCGAATGTATTGATACATCAAATCATATTTAAGCACGGCCATGCATTTCATCAATACCATTCATCGAGTGGTCAAAGCTTGACATCTCTCTTGATGAGGAACAAATCCTTTCTTGGCTTATTACTCTTCCCTACATGATTCCGATTATGCCAATCATATTCTTTATAACTACCCGGTTAGGGGTAACGTTTGAATATATCAAACATAATGTTCATAAAGTGGAAGACTGTAATAACCTCAAGTCTAAAGATTCCAGTAATATAACTATATGAGACTTAATTATGACATTGTGACCATGACATAAATCTCATACGGGTCAGTCCAGTATTTGGTGTCCAACAAATACCCATAAGTTTAATTGTATCCCATACACCATAATCATCATATGATTATCTATTAAAATTATACTAATAATTAATACATAATTATCAGGGATGGGGATTATTATAATAAACATGCAAATGATATAATAATTAACATTCAATATCTTTATTAAAACGTAATCAATAAATAACATTAATCATTCTCATAACGTGCCTAGAGCATACAACAGTAACAATGGACCCATTTGCCAAAGCATATGGACATCATTCATTTTCTCACGCTCATCTTTTGTCTTAGGACATTGAGTCTTGCTTAGAGAAACTCCATGTAACACTGGCAAGGTTCATCTCTTAGAATTTTCCATGCGGAATCTTCTAATGACTTTGTCAATGTATGTACTTTGGCTTAAACCAATTAGTTTTTTTTTTTTTATCTATCTCTGTAGATCTTAATGCCAAGGATATACACGGCTTCACCCATATCTTTCATTGCGAAACACTTTCCTAACCAAGTTTTTACAGACTGAAGTGTAGGAATGTCGTTTCCAATGAGCAATATGTCATCCACATATAAAATAAGGAATAGCACTATGCTCCCACTAATCTTCTTGTATACACAAGGTCCATCTTCGTTCTTGATGAAACCAAACTCTTTGACCGATTCATCAAAACGGAGATTTCAACTCCTAGAAGCTTGCTTCAACCCATATATGGATTTCTACAATTTGCATACTTTAGAACTTTGTTCAAAACCTTCGGGTTGTGTCATATAGACATCCTCTTGCAAATTCCCGTTAAGGAAAGCGGTTTTGCTATCCATTTGCTATATTTCATAGTCATGATATACGGCAATGGCAAGCAAAATTCTTATAGACTTGATCATTGCTACAGGTGAAAAGGCTTCATCATAGTCAATACCATGAACTTGCCTATAACCTTTCGCTACAAGTGTAGCTTTGTAAGTATGCACCTTCCCATCCATGTCAGTCTTCTTCTTCAAGACCCGTTTGCATCCTATGGTTTTACACCTTTGGGCGCATCAATCAAGTTCCAAACTTGATTATGTTGCATGGATTGTAATTCGGATTCCATGGCTCCAAGCCACTTCTTCGAATCAGGAGAAGACATCGCCTCTTGGTAGGTGGTCGGTTCATCATTATCAATGATCTCCACCTCATTACTATCCGTTACGAGAAAACCATATCTCTCGGGCTCGGATCGTAACCTACCAGATCTGCGAGTTACTTGTGTATTTTGGACAGGTTCCACAATTTCTTGTGGTTCTTGTTCTTGTTCCACTATTGGTTCAATGTCATTTTCTGGGTCTCAAATTTCTTCAAGATTTATTTTACTCCCACTGATTCTTTGGAGAGAAACTGTTTCTCTAGAAAGACACCAGTACGGGCAACAAACACCTTGTTGTCCTCTCGGTTGTAAAATTAATATCCTCTAGTTTCCTTAGGATATCCCACGAAAATACATTTATCAGATTTGTGTGCTAGCTTGTAGGAGACAAGTCTTTTGACAAAAGCTTCGCAACCCCAAATCTTCATGAAAGATAAACAAGTTTTCTTTCCGCTCCACATTTCATATGGAGTCTTTTGAACCGATTTAGTTGGAACACGATTTAGTGTGAAAGCAGCGCTTTCTAGAGCATAATCCCCAAAGGATAAAGGAAGATCAACTCGACTCATCATTGATCGAACCATGTCCAACAAGGTTCGATTCCTCCTCTCAGACACACCATTCCATTGTGGTGTTCCGGGTGGAGTCAATTGTGAAATTATTCCACAATTCTTTAGATGATCATCGAATTCATGACTCAAGTATTCTCCAACTCGATCCGATCGAAGTGCCTTAATACCTTTACCAAGTTGTTTTTCTACTTCATTTTGAAATATTCTAAAAATCTCAAATGCTTCACTTTTATGTTTCATTAGTTAAACATACCCAATCTACTACAATCATCAGTGAAGGTTATGAAGTATTGAAACCCTCCCCTAGCTTTGCTACTGTAATATCCCTACCAACTGATATATTTTACTTTAAATAAAATTTTAAAATATATTATTAAATGGATAAATGCTGGGACATTTTTGGTGTTTTGAAATTGGGGATGGGCATTTTGGGCATAAAAAGAATTGACACTAACTCACTCTTATGAGAGCCACGTTAAGCTCCTACTCAACAAAAGAAGACGACCCCTCCCACATCTTATACAGTACATTGTTTTTTTTTTTTTGTCTTTCAATTTTTCATAACCCAACCTAGGGAGAGAGAAAAGGGGGATTAGGCGAAGGAGGCAGCTTGGTGTAATCTGAAATCGAAAATTAGTAAGTTCTTCTCTAATGGGTTTGTGTGTGTTTGTATATGTTTTCTATGTATTTGAATATGTATGTAAAATTGACAGATTTTGAATGGAGTTTAATGTTTGAAAAATTGGGTTTTACTGCTATATGGAGATTAAATATTGTTATAGGTTATTATGAAATCCCCATAGAATATGTGATGCATTGGTTTTGTAAAATTGAATGAAGATTTTTAGGTTTAGTTCCAATTCTTGAGTTAATTGGAATTCATTGGTGTGTACGTGTATATATATGACTTGGTTGATACTAATTCATGAATGAAATGAAATGATTTTAATATCAATTTTAATATTAGTTGGGAATTTTTGTTATTGGGTTAGTGAACGTGAAACCACTAGTATTTTGGTTGCTCTGCATTTTTTATAACAAGGAGATGATTAGATTTTGGTTTGTCCACATCAGCCCCTGCGGTTTGGTCGAATTCCAAATCAGTCCATGTATTTTCAGAAAATTTAAAGGAACTTGTTATAACAATAACTTGTTCATTTTACGTCCGAATTAGATGATTCTTGAGCCTAAATTGGATATTTTTCAATAAATTTTGAAAATATTATATTTTTAGACCCAGAAGACATTTTTATTATTCACACATTAATACATTCTTGGCAGCAGTTTATTATAGATGACTCGGGTGTCGATTAATTTTAATAAATTGGTAATTAAATCACCCGGACTCCGAATCGGGTGATTTTTGGGTCTAAATTGGGTACTTTTCTTCGATATTTGTGATAGACTAAGTCTCTTAACGTGAGTCTTTGCTTATTATTCCCAGATTTCCTGTCTTATTGCATTGGTGTTTGAGCTTGCGTAATAAAATGTGAGTGTGACTAACTTTGTATTGTTGCTGATATTAAGTTGCTTGTGTGTTTATCATGGTGAGCACTCGATTTTAATTAGTGGATCAGAAAGTCATAGACATTGGACTGAATAAGCGTTTAAGGTAAGAAATCTCATCCTACACTTGTCTTTCATGTTCTACATGAAATTCATAGCATTTTGAGTTCATAATTGATGTGATTATGGCTTTAATGAGTTGAATTCATGTGATTCATATGGATATTAATGGTTTGGTTAGGAAATACCATATATATGATATTATATGGTGGAACTTTTGTGTGAATAGTTCATGTGAAAGTAGGTAATAAAGGAATCAATTGGTTGTACATAAGAGTACAAGCATAGTGTAAATATTAGAAAAACTATGATATTACACGGGAATTCTATGTAAAGTGATAACTAAGAGCTTTGGAAATTATGATTTTGGGTTATGTCTTGAGTGAAGACCCATTTATGTGTATTCGTATGAAAGAACTTTAAATTAGTATTGACTAATAAGGTGTTTCCATGTAAAGAACCTAAGTAGGGAAGTATTGATACCATGAATATCAATACTAAAATTTTGGATAACCTTGTATGAATTCATGAGAAAGTGAGTATCAATTGTTATAAACCTTATGGTTTTATGGTATAAGTTATGATATGAAGTGAGTTAAGGATAAGTGGCTATTGATATGAAATGCAAAGTGGTATAATACTATGAAGCAATACTTGATAGTGAAATGGGTATACAAGTATAAAGTGTTATTTAAATTGATGGAACATGCACCATCCTAGATTATGTACTCTTAATAAAGTTAACAAAAAAAAGGTATATATATATATATGTGTGTGTGTGTGTGCGTGTTTGTATACATGGGGAATGAATACCGAACACGAATCCAATGTGGGATTCACTAACTGAGTACGAATATGAATACCGGACACGAATCCAATGTGGGATTCACTTAATGGGTACGAGTATAAATACCAAACACGAATCCGATGTGGGATTCACTATATGTATATGGAATAAATACCGAACGCGAATCCAATGTGGGATTTATTATATATGGATATGAGGGTATATTTGTGAAAGTCATGTTGTATGTATGGTTGTTGGAAAAGAGAAATGGGTTGTGCTTTTGTGTTGACATGAAATTGAAAACGAGGAAATGGATGTGACTATAATGGTGGTAAGGTTTAATATATATGAGTTTCACATTTCTCCGTTCCATCATGTAGCAGTTAAGTTACTTGTATACTGTCAGGTTTATGAAATGTTGTATATTTTCTTTACTTAAATGCTTCCGCTTAATATATGATGTAGAGATTTCTTACTGAGTTATACTCATTCTTATTTGTTTCAATTTTGAAATAGGTAAATTTAGATATTAAAGACAAGAAAGTGAGGATAGAGGGGAAGCAATGGGTAGTTAATTCATCTCTTTGACCAATGTTGTTATAAAATAGTGAGTAAGTAATAGTTATAATAAGCCATAGTATGGCTTTTAGTATTGTGTTAGTTTTGTAAACTCCTAGTTTACTCAAAGGAGTTATATTTGGTGGTGCGAGAGTTCATTAACTCTTATCACAGCTGTGGTTAGTATTATTGTTGTTAATGACTCCATTAGTGTATTAAAAGGTGTAATGTTGTAACAAGAGTTAGTGCGAACTCTTGTTGTAAGTGTCATAGTGTTAGTACCCAACCTGAAAATGAGTTATTAGGCATTCTAGAACTCACAGGGACCTCCCAGGTATTTACGAGCTGCGCAGGACTTATCCAGGATTTCCCGAAAAGCCCAGATAAGAAGATATCAACGACTGATCGGATGAGGGATCGAAGATAGGCTTATTTGATCATCCTCCAGAGTCCAGATAGACATACCTCAAAAATTATGCCAATCTACTGGACCGGCCGGGCGGCCACTTCCCCGGCCGGGCGGCCACTCTTCCCGGGTCAGGTTTTCTTATAAATAGCTGACCTCAGTTCATTATTTCGATACACAATTCTCTCCCCTGAGTTCTACAAGCCAAACTGATGGCAGAACTCTCTCTTCAAGCCTTTCAAGCAATCCCGAAGGTCCGGCGAATCCACGCGAGAGATTCGACTTCGTTCTTGTCAAGATTGGTGAGAATTTGTCATGTTTTCTTAGTTTAGATCTGATTTATGCTAGTTTCATCATGTTTATACATCTATATTCATATGATTCATAACGTGTTCTTCATGTTCTTGCTAGAATTCATAATATGCTCTATAACTAGGGTAGAGATCTTCATGTTTATGTGTTCATTCATTCATGTTCATGATGTTCTTATTATCATGCTAGATCTAAGATTTATTCTACATAATATGCTAGATCTAATGTTTTAATACCTGTTTATATTGTATAGCCGATGATGATCTCCAAGATCTAGGAACTATTTTTAAACCCTAAACTTTAGGTAAATATTCCCATGATCAATAACTCTCCAAGGATGAATATGAGGACTACACGTTGATCTTATCAATGGTATAATCATTATTCTAGGATGTGATCATCTTGCATGATTCTTTCTCCTCCCCCTTCATTATGCATGATCCCGCTTCCTCTCTCTATTCTGATTATGTGCGAACTACGCTGACCTGAGCTTCTCATCATGAGAGGAACGTAGGCAATCTTCGGATCTGGTCTCAATCACTAACACACTACTAACACATTCATCATGATATAAAGTCCGATCTATCGGGCGATAGGAGTGATAACGTAATATTCTTCTCTTGTCGTAACTTGACCCCCGAACCCTCTTGTTAGTTTTTTCTCAATGTTTTAGCTCAATAAAACAACGTGGCGACTCTTAATAGGTTAAATGCCAACTTGAATATCCTAATCCCATAGAAAAGATAAATAAAGATAAATAAAAGAAAGACTTCCCGTGCGTCGCCCGCATCGTCGGAAAGGGGTATTCATAGTGGCGACTCTGCTGGGGACTAGCTTTGAACATCTTCAAACATAGAGGGTCAAACTTTCGTCAATATCATGATTGTACTTACTTGTTTATTTTCCCCCTGTACTTTATCTATTGTACATATTTGCTTCCCTTGTACTTTAGTGCGTTAACATCTTAACTATTTCCTATTGTACCCCTTCTAACTATTTTGCATTGCATACATGTAAATACAAAAAACTCTCTGTTTTCTCCCTAAAAAATAACTAGTTCTTGTCTGCACACTACCACTAGGTCCGTGTCACACTGCACACCCTACTGGATACTCCGCTGAGTGCACAGATTTTGGTGATCCTGTCGCCTCTATCTTCGTGGCACCCGGGCTATCTAACTCACTGTTTTCACTTGTGAAGCAGTCGAGGTTAATCCCTTGTTCATTTCGAAACCATGCACTCACAGAGTCTAAGACACTCCAAAGTTGACCGGTTGGTTTGACTAGCTTTTCTTTATAGATAATTAACGTGTCTTTCATGCCGTCATTCGTTAAGTCTTTAATGAGTCAAGATCATTCGAGAGAAAAAAGCACAAAAAATGAAATTCCCTACAAGGGTGTGCATATAGTAAGCCGAGTGATACTTTGTACAAGGATCTCAACTCGCTAAAAACTTGACGGAAGTAACATAAACGTTACGTTAAATGCCTTTAAACAAGGGTTAGTCGCTAGGATCCGTTAGGTCGGTGGAAGTCGATTGCCCTATAGGACCCTCGCCCAAATTGTCCGTTTGGGAGGTGCAATACAGGTGAAAAACGAGGGGTTTATAGACGTAGTGATGACCTCCACTGATCCAGGTTTTGTAGATAGTAACCCAAAAAGGGGTATCCCTTCCAACCATTAGGACTAATAATACATTGTTTTTGTAAATAACAAAATACATTGCATGAGCCTTGTCCCGTCCTAAACCTCTCGTCCGCTACCTCTACAGAGAAGCAAGTTTGGGTCCGTTCCGGTGGTCGTCTCCAACGGTCAGGCCTTCCGCAAGCTCAATCTTCAGTCTCTACATCAGCGATGACTCCATCATCATAGCCTACTACTCCTAGCATCTCCACTCTGCCGGTCTCCGCTGCCTCTGACAATCCAGATATCGCCGCCAGCATCAAACCCTCGGACATTCCACCACCTCTCCATGCTTTCTTTATCAACCTCATGCTAAAGGTCTCAAAGCTCGAGGACCGAAGCAAGTCTCTAGAAAGGGTCAACCAAGAACTCAAGGATCATCTTCACACTGAGATGAAGAATAAAGGTATAGCAACTAGTTTCCATAATGGGGAGACTATTCTTATCGAAGACGAGATAGTGCCTGTGACCTACCCTGCCAATGATGATGCTATTCCTCTCAGGGTGCCCAATTACCAAAGGGTTCCTCCTCCCGATTTCGGTACTAAAGCAACCTCCAGCAAGGGTCCGTATGAGCCGTCACCAGAATTGATGGGTAGTTACTTGTCCTCCACCAAGTTTCCATCACCTTCACTACCATTGAGCATCGGTGCCGCTGTACCTACAATCTCCACTGCTCCTCTCGCTACTCAAGCCTATGGTAGCACAGATTTCTCCAATCACCCTCTAGTGGTTGCCATGCAAGAACAGATTCGCAAGTTATCCGACATGGTCTCCAAGCAATCCGCTCCGATAGTCAAAACTATTGACCCAAGCAATGTGGGTGCTCTACCCAGAGACTTCAAGATGCCAAGGTCTCCACATTCCATGGCATTACTTGTCCTAAGACTCATCTCGACAGTTATGTGCTAGCCATGAGAGCTCGTGATTGTACTAACGAGCAAATGGCCCGAGTTTTCCACACCACCTTGGACGGAATTTCCCTCCGTTGGTTCTTAAGTTTGGATCCCTCCGAACGAGAGACATGGGAAAAAATCACCGCTACTTTCTGCGAGAAGTATCAGTCAAACCTAGATTGGCACGTCAACCGCACTGATTTAGAGAACACAATGCAACGGCCCGGCGAGCCTATCTATGACTTCTACAAGAGGTGGAACCACAAGTTAGCAGAAGTTCAATACCCTCCTAAGGCAAAGGAACAAAAGCAAATCTTCTTCAAATGCTTGTTGCCCGAGCTTAGGGTTGCGATTGGTAATGGTTACTTCCCCGACCTGTGGAAAATGGTTGATACTGGAGTCAGACACGAAGCCGGCATTACCGGTGGTGTTAAAGAAGCTGCCAAAACGGGAAACTCTTCCTTCCGCTACAAAGCTCCGACAAGTACCGCTCCCAAAGCCAAAGAAATCGCCTGACAAGTGAGTATGGTCCAAGACAACTCCGCCTTTGATGTTCAAGAAGTGACAAACAGCTTTCCCCAAAAAGAAGATCATATCGATGACTTCGGCATGCCTACTAGTAAAGTCTTTGAAGTATTGCTAAAGAAGGGCTTGATCAAGCCACTTGAGAATTATGAACCCTTGACTAAAAGGGCTAACCTCGATGCAAAGAAGTTCTGCAAGTACCATCACTACATCGGCCATACTACCGATGATTGCATACTACTCAAGCGAGCTATACAAAAACTCATAACTGAGGGGAAGATTGAGAAGCCTAAAGGTCCGAACACCATAGCAAACCCGATACCAAACAATGGAGGTGTAAACATGGTTAATACCGACAAAATAGGCTTGCTAGAGATGATGGACGCCTTCGAAAAATTGCAGATTACCTTGGATCTTATGTACAACGGTCTAATAGCAATGAGGATGATCCAACCATTAGAAGAATATCACCCCCACCCAGATGACAATCAAGAAAGGTTTTGTGATTACCACCAAGTCACCGGTCACGACATTGAAGATTGTTTCGCTCTAAAAACTCTTATTCAAGAACTCATACATAATGGTCAAGTAGAGGACCCTAGGGAGGCTCTCATTAGAGTTAGAAATGGGACAGACCTCGCCAATCTGACCGAAATGGTTGTGGCAGATGGCGAGGCACCCGATGTTGACTCCGATTGTGCTTCAGAAATTATTAATGATAGTGATTTTCCTTATTACTCTCTGTCATTAGATAATCTGTCTCCAAATACCGCATGTTCATCACCCTCCGACAACTTCGTATCCATGATCGAAGATCAGACAAGCCATGTCGACCCAAGGACGTTGGTCTCACCAATGGTTGGCAAATTGAAGAATTGGTGCACATATAGCGGACCCATAGCAACGACAGAATTCATGATTGAGGAACTTGGACTTACCGCTCCCCTGTCGCCTCCCCTACTGAGTCTCCTGTCAATTCCCCTAGGTCGTCTAGGTCATCCGGATCCGATGTCTTTACCTTCGAATTCGAGTCTACCTCCCCGTTTAATGACCTCACATCAGAAGACTATGAATTGGTCACAAATGATATTTTTCCTTTCGCACTAAGTGAAAATTTTGACCTTTCCGAGTATCCCATCATAGCCGCTCTTATAAATGATAAAATTAACTAATCAACCTAATGATATACCAATAGTTAATAACGATTCATTAAAAGAGGCAGACACAGAAAAACTTAATAACGAATACATCCGAGAAATCTCAGAGCAGGTTGTGAATCAAAGGAAAATCGAGCCCAAGCTGCCGATGAGGTGTTAACATGTGTGAATCTGGGGATAGACGACGAGCCGAAGGAAACGCAGATTGGAAGCTTCTTCCAAGATGAAGAACGTGAAGCATTGATTGGGATGCTCAAAGAATATGTTGACGTATTTGCATGGTCTTACAAGGATATGCCGGGGCTGGACAACTCCATCGTAGAGCACAGAATTCCAATAGCGCCAGACACTAAGCCGGTTAAACAGAAACTTCGCCGCATCAAGCCAGAATGTCTCTGCAAGTGAAAGAAGAAATTGAGAAGCTACTCAGAGTGGGTTTCATAAGGGTAATTGAGTACCCGACGTGGTTATCAAACATCGTTACAGTAAGGAAAGCTAATGGCAAAGTCAGAGTCTGTGTGGATTTCCGTGATCTTAACAAAGAAAGTCCTAAGGATGATTTCCCGCTGCCCAACATCGACATGCTAGTAGACGCAACGGCTAACTATGAAGTCAAGTCATTTGTGGACGGTTTTTCCGGGTATAATCAGATCAAAATGGCCGAGGAAGACCAAGAAAAGACTGCTTTCACTACACCATGGGGAACATACTGCTACACCGTAATGCCATTCGGGCTTAGAAATGCTGGGGCTACCTATCAACGGGAAGTGACTGCTTTATTTCATGACATGATTCATAAGGAAATCGAGGTCTACGTGGACGACATGATTATACATTCCAAAGGTTCCAACGGTCAACACCTAATTGACTTATGGAAATTCTTCAACAGACTAAGGGAACACTCCATGCGTCTGAACCCCGCTAAGTGTACATTTGGGGTTGTTCGAGGAAAAGTGCTGGGATACATGGTCACGGAACGCGGAATAGAAGCTGACCCAAGAAAGATTCAAGAAATTATGGATATGAAGCCACCCCGTACAGAAACTGAGGTCAAAGCATTCATGGGAAGACTACAGTACATCAGTCGATTCATCAATCAGTTGACTACGATATGTGAACCGATCTTCAGGCTAATGAAGAAAGCCGCCAACGTCGAATGGAATCACGATTGCCAAGAGGCCTTTGAGCAAATTAAAAGGTACCTGGTGAATACCCCAATCCTACGACCGTCGCACAAGAAGAAGCCGTTACTGCTATACTTAACGGTAACAGACACCGCCGTCGGAGCCATGTTGGCACAAGAAGCCAAAGATTCTCGGATAGAAAACGCCATATACTTTGTCAGTCAGAAGTTACAAGGAAGTGAGCTCAATTATTCAGCATTAGAGAAGACATGCACCGGACTGGTATGGGTAGTCTCCAAGCTCAAACATTACATGGTATCTCACCCCATATGGCTAGTATCAAAAATGGACCCGATCAAGTACTTGTTCGATAAACCGTCAATATCCATGAGGCTCGCCAAGTGGTCAGTATTTCTGGGAGAGTTCGACATCACTTATATTCCAAGAAAGGCAGTTAAAGGGAGAGCTATGGCAGACCAGTTAGCAGATTCTCCAAGCACCGAAGAACGGGGATCGGACCCGAGTTCCCGGACGATGGTATTTTTGCATTAGAAACGGCAGACAAGTGGAAACTATTCTTCGACGGGGCCGCAAACAAAAGAGGCAACGGAGTGGGGCTTCTTCTAGTCGATCCTAAAGATGAGCATACTCCAATAGCAATAAAGTTGAACTTTACAACCACCAACAATGCCGCTGAATACGAAGCATGCATAGCAGGTTTAGAAGCAGCCATAGAGCGAAATGTAAAAGAATTGGAAGTGTACAACGATTCGGCTCTGATTATAAACCAGACAGCAAAAAAATGGAAGACTGTGGACCCCTACTTGCAATTATACCAAGTTTACATGGAGGAACTAATCGGACAATTCTGAGAGGTCACATTTCACTATCTCCCACGAGACAGAAACAGATTTGCCGATGCACTTGCCACCTTGGCATCACTGGTAGAAATCCCTGAAGGAAGATCGGTCAAACCTTTCAGAGTTGGCCGAAGAGAAAATCCTGCATATTGTTGTGAAATCGAAACTCAGTCAGAAGCAGTTGAGGATCAGTGGTATGCGCAAATTTACAAATTCCTTAAGCATGGGGAGACCTCCTTCAAAGGGGACGTTAAAGCCAAAAGCCTTCAAGCACTAAAGAGACTAGCAGGGCAATTCATACTACTAGATAATGCTTTATACAAAAGGCACTATGACGGCATCCTACTTTTATGTGTGGGAAGCAAGATAGACGAAACCATCATGGAGGAGGTACACAACGGGTTATGTGGTCCGCATATGAATGCCAGAATGCTCCAACAGAAGATTACTCGCCTGGGTTACTACTGGATCACCATGGAGACAGACTGCATCCAATGGGTCAGAAAATGCCACAAGTGTCAAGTTTGTTCTAACTTGAACCATATTCCCCCACACGACCTCTACAGTATGACTACCCCTTGGCCATTTGCAGCATGGGACATTGATATCATCGGTAAAATCCATCCCGCGGGCAGCAACGGTCACGAGTTTGTATTGGTGGCAGTAGATTATTTTACCAAGTGGGTCGAAGCACAATCTTACAAGATACTAAATTCCAAGAAGGTAGCACAGTTTATCAAGGAAAACATAATGTGTCGGTATGGGGTCCCGAATTTGATCATATCAGATAATGGTAGTCACTCCGAAGCAGAAACAGCCTGCTTAGTAGCCGAATTCAGAATAGAAAGGAAGAAGTCATCCCCGTATTACCCACAGACCAATGGAGAAGTTGAAGCAGCTAACAACACCATCGAGCAAATCATCAGAAAAATGGCAATAAGAGGAAAGGATTGGCCCGACAAGTTACCTTTGGCACTCTGGGGCTACCGAACGTCAGTACGCACCGCCACCGGAGAGACTCCTTATGCTCTTACTTACAGTATGGAGGCGTTCCTACCCATCGAGTTAGAAATACCATCTTTAAGGGTGTTGCTCGAGAATCAAGTAAATGAAGCAGAATGGCTCCGCAGTCGCTACGACCAATTAGCTACCTTGGACGAAAGAAGGCTCAAAGCTATGGAACACATCAGAGCTTATTAGAGAAGGACCACAGAAAGTTTTAACAAGAAGGTGAAACCGGTAGACATTAAAGAGGGAGATTTGGTGCTTAAAGTACGTCTCCCGAACAAATTCAACCCCTTGGGTAAGTGGGCTCCAACATGGACCAGCCCCTATGTGGTGCAAAAGATCTTCTCTGGAGGTGCAGTTAAAATGGCAGATCTAGATGGCAATCAGTTCAAAGAACCAGTCAACATCAGCAAGATCCTGCCGCTACTACAACTAACCACCGTGGTCAGTCTCCATAAATGGTACTTTTCATCAGAGGCACTCTCCACCAGCGGAGCTCTCCATCAACGGTCTTCTACAACGGCAGTCCCCTTTGCAAAAAAAAAAAATAAAAAAAAAAATCTGTCTACTTTCCCCTCTTCTATCTTCCCTTTCTACAATCAGAAATGAACTACGGTGACCTGAGCCCCTTAGCCCTACTTGTAAAAGGGGAACGTAGGCAGCCTTCAATGGTGCGGTCTCAAAAATAAATAAAATCCCAAATCTGGTTTGAGCAAAGTAAAGCAAACAATCTGTTTATTACTAAAGCAAAATCTCTATTTCCACAAGTCACTACACGTTAACATTTATTTGATGAGTCTAAGCTCGAAAGAACCTGCGACTAAATAACCTGCTTTGAAATTTAAATAAACTAAAACAAACTAAAATCTAAACTATGTGTCTGCAGCGACTGTGGTTGGATACCCGGAGTCATTCCTCCTTCTTCTCTTCATTATCCTCCTTCGGTTTCTTGTCTCTTCGTCCACGTCTAGCCTGTCTAGTAGGATCTTCAAACCAAGCCTTCTTAAGCTGAGTCACCCCACTTGGGCCTTCTCTCTCTCTTTTCCTTTCCGTAGGTGCTAGCTGAGCCAACTCGGTCTCCAACTCCCGTTGTACATTCTCGTTCTCCCTCAAGCGTCTGCTTGAGACATAAGGGACCACCACCCTACGTCTCAATCTTCTCAGAGTCCGTCACATATTTCCCGGAGTCGTCTGGTACCAGTCCAAGTATTCTCGAGACAGAAGTATGTCACATGGTCGCTGTATACAGAGCGTGCTGGGCATGAGATCATAAGACCAACATCGCTCCAGGAGCACTGCAACCCCGTTATTCATGGGGAGCATCGGGTCAGTAACCTTACTACTATAAGGAAGGTATAATCTGAGGCATCCCGTACTGACGGTACACCCGCACTGCATAATAGTAAGTGGTTTCATCAATGGTAGGGACCCGAATCATGCAAAGACTGCTTTGAATCCACCGGGCCCTGATAATCTCCCAATGAGGCACCATCCACTTGATCTGAGTGGTACTCACCTGTGCCATATATGTCACCCATGCATACTGAACCATCCCTACAAAAGGCGGTCTCACTCGCCTACTCTGACAAACCCAAGGTGATGCTGGTCCAACAGGTTCCTCCAAGACTCGAAGTCTCTCCTGCAGCCATAAGGTTAACAACCTGGTACTTCCTCTGGTCATCTTTCTTGCCCCCGAGGCCAACTCTCCAATGCCATTCAAGGTCTCCCCGAGCAAGCAAGGGATAATGTTGCAGTCGGCCCGAGCTTGGTCCACCATGTCAAGACAACCCATGGTAGCTACTCCTACGTAAGGTGAAAATTATACCGAGGCAAACAGACAAAGTGCCAGACAGTCCAGAGCCGTGTCAGATTCCACCGTACTACTAGTAAACCTGGTGGGAAGCTCACAAAGATTAACGCAACCATCCAACAGTAATCCCCTAGCCTCTTCGATAGAAACCCTCAACAGTTGGGAAATCCGAGTTTCTGGAGGCACTTGAGGCTGCAGCATGGTTACCCTATCAGTAACCATCGCACCACAAAGAGCCACAAAATCTTCATACGTTGGAGTGATCTCATTATAAGAAAAGTTGAAGACATGGTTCTCGTTGTCCCAAAACTTAG
The DNA here is from genome assembly GCA_026119855.1 of Campanula takesimana. Taxonomy (NCBI): domain Eukaryota; kingdom Viridiplantae; phylum Streptophyta; class Magnoliopsida; order Asterales; family Campanulaceae; genus Campanula; species Campanula takesimana. The sequence continues at coordinate 1,931,412 of JAOWBW010000076.1, read as the reverse complement.
CAGCAGCACGAATCAGATGCTCGTCCGACTTAACCCTATACAAGGACCAAAGGCACTTAATTCCAAATCTCTTATCAAATCTTGCACGGGTCGCCCTCGAAAGCTTCCCAACCCAGGTCTTCAATTTCTTGATGAAGTGGTTTTGTCGCTCCTCAGAAATCCTAAGATGTCTATCCATCAGAAAGGCTCGGAAAGATCAAAATCTAGAGCAAAAGGGAAGAAAACTGCAATCTGCCTCGTCTGTTTACGCAGACCGTTATTATATAGAGTTGGGAGTTCAATTCCTGATCATACAAGGAAAAATCTGACAAAAATCGTGTCAGATCAAAGACCAGCCGCGCGGCCAGTCCTTCCTGCAAAAATTGGCCAGGCGGCCACATCATCCGGTTCAGACAGATTGCCGGTCCGTCCCCAACAAACACCGGAATGGACCCATTTCAGATATATTGAAGGTCCCAGATCACAAAAGAGGTCCGATAAAGAAGGCAGAATTACCCGGCAGGGTGTATAATCCCTATTTTTACCCCTAGGGCTCATGCATCGTACTAAATATAAAGACATATAAATAAAATACTAATTAATTACATACCAAAAGTAAATAAAATATTGTACATAAATATCTGTCTGTTCCTCCTCTCCTCTCTCTAACAAGTGCAGGAAATCAAAGGACTACACCTAGTCCGAGTCGGACCCCTTGAAATCAACACCCTCTTCCTCATCATCACTCTCATCATCATCACCACAGCCCCGCTGCTGTACATAATAGGACCCACTAGCTCCCGAACCCCTACCTCGAGTAGATCTCCGACTGGAATGAGATGGACGAGTAGACTCCACGGGAGATCTCCCTCTCCGCTGCGGTAACACCACGTCCTCCTGACGACAAGTACAAGTAGCGGCCAAACTCCGGAATAGCCTCTCAAATATGTTGCCCTGACGAACAGAGCGGATATAAGCTTCTCGAGTCACCTAGGACAAATAAAGCACAGTTCAGATATAAGTCTAAAGTGGTGTGTGCAAGACAGAAATGAAAATGGTATCATACCGTAGCTCCCATAGGGGGAAGCTGGGCTCCAGTGACCTCGTCAGCCTCAGTCGGTGTCAGATCGAGATTCACCTCAACACCACCCCGCCGCATCCGGATACTATCAGGGAAACAAGGCATATCCATACCATATCTAGCCCCTCCACTCGAGCTAGCCGGATAGGCATCCGCTTGCCTCCTCGCCAGAACCTGTGGACTCAACAATACATGCTCCACAAACCATGCATAGCCAGCACCACTCTGATATAAATGGTTCGGAGTCCTCACCCGGTAATCACCACTCCTCCTCAGCCTATGCGGATGCAGCATATCTTTCGGAGGCTCACTCGGGGCCCATATCACAGGATGTCTGCCATGCTGCCTGCAGACTCTCTCGCCAAGATACATGGCATCCCAGTCAACCCCGTCAAGAAACAGCGGGAAGCAGTAAACTCCTAGGCCTGACTGACCCCTGCCAGCACCTGATCCGACCAGGGAAAGAACTGAAAGTCCTCATGCAACTGGCCACTCAGCCTCGCAGTAAAAATCCCCAGATCGGGAGTCTTCCTAGCCCTGCGACCCTCTAACTGGTTGCTCTTCGCCTAGAATCTCATAACGGGGACCTCCTTCACCCCCTGCACAGCAAAAGGAGAAACATGGAACAGATCGTAGACCCACACCTATGGAAAAAGTAGCACTTTAGTCCATACAGTTCTAAACAAAAGACAGACGCGAGATGGAAAAGATCGAGTCAGAAACATACCTCGAAGGCAAACTGAAAACAATCAAAAGACGAGGTGCTAGACCTCGAGCAGACATCAAGGGCTCTATACATCTCCGCCAGTCCGGCTCCGCCCCATGAGACCTGACTTGCCTGCTCCAGATCAGCCAGAGCACTCAGCAAAGAAAACCGACAGAAGGTCCCTGCACTCGGGAACAGAGTCTGAGATAAGCTGTATCACAGAATGGCTCGCACCAGACAGTTAGTATCACTAATGCCCTCGACAAAATCACCGATGGCCCCATCCACCAAGGTCCTCAGTCGATCTGCCTCAAAACCGTTGCCCTTAACGCCCTTGCCCAACGACATCCCAATCAGCTCCACCTGACGGTGCGGGTCCGCAGCCAAGGACTCGTCAAAAGGAAGCTCCACGTCCGTAAACATGAGCCCCGTGATGGCAGCAAAATCGGTCGGAGTAACCGTCACCTCTCCCCAACTGAAGTGGAACGTATGGGTGGTGTCTCACCAATACTCCCTCATCGCCTTAACTAGACCCATCACCTTCTGGGTCCCCTCTACAGCTCGTACTGCATCAAAAAACGGACCAAAGCCCAGAGCCTAGATCCTCTCTTTCACCGTCCTGGCCGGCGGCAACCTCCCCCATATCTCGGCCACTGCCTTCGTGGACCCACGAGATTTCATCCTCTGCAGGTAAACACAGCAAAGGTACGTTACCCAACTAGCAATACAAATTATGTGCTATAAATTAAGGTGTACATGCATACTTTATTTTGACTACATGCGCATATATTTCCCATACCCAAAATAATCAACAATCTCAGAAAATTAAATAATCCCGAACGATTAATTTAATTTAATACAGTCTTAAAATAGTACAAACGAGTATGAAATGAAAGACATAAAAATACCCAAAAGCATAAAAAGAGATTGTTACCTCCTTCGTCTCCATCAATCTCCCGCCGGACCAATGTTTGTCAGTACCCGCGTACAAGTCAAAGTGCTGTCCCATGGTGAAATGCCATTCGTCGGGACAAAAGTTGCGAGAATCCATCCTCGCTCAAAGTTGATGTTTCCCCTCTTGTTGAGGCGGGTTCGCTCCCTCGCCCTGCTCAAAGTGTAGCCCCACACCTTCGCCTTGTTCAAACTGTTGTCCCGCACCCGCACCATGCTCATACGGTTGATCCGCGCCAAAAAGATAGTTAAAATCCATTTCTATAACAACAAAATACCTCAAAATCTCTCTTTTCCTCTCTTTCCCTGGCAAGAACAAAAAGAAAATGGAGTATGAAGGCAACAGCCGGCGGCTGTTTGTAGGGTCTGTCCAGCGAAAGGACTAACCGCGTGACCTGTCCTCCCAGGCGATGTGGCGCGATCTCAGCCCTCCATCTCGCGCGCTCATCAGCGATCCTTGTCAACGCGAGTTAGCAAATCGAAGGGACTGGCCACGCAGCCAGTTATCCCCCAGCGCCAAATTTCGCATTTTAGCCCCTCGGCTTATTTTTAATCCAAAATTGGCCCCGTTAGCCAAATTTAACTAAAATAAATCTATAATTAAAAAGTCCTAAACCCTAAAAATTATAAATTAAAAGGTCCTAAACCCTAAAAACCCTTAAGATTAATCTATAATTAAAGGTCCTAAACCCTGAAAATTATAAATTAAAAGGTCCTAAACCCTAAAAATCCTTAAAATTAATCAATTAAAGGTCCTAAACCCTGAAAATTATAAATTAAAAGGTCCTAAACCCTAAAAATCCATAAAATTAATCTATAATTAAAAGGTCCTAAACCTGAAAATTATAAATTTAAAGGTCGGAACCTCCGTAAGCCCTAACTGGGTCCGTAAGACCTCTATAAAATTACAAATTGGGTTAAGAAATCCTCTATAAAATTTTTAAAATCTAAAAATTGTGTTCAGAAATCCTCTATAAAATTTCTAAAATCTAAAAATTGTGTTCAGAAATCCTCTATAAATTTCTAAAATCTAAAAATTGGGTTCAGAAATCCTCTATAAAATTTCTAAAATCTAAAAATGGGTTCAGAAATCCTCTATAAAATTTCTAAATTAATCCATAATGAAAGGTCGGAAACCTCCGTAAACCCTAATTCTCCAAAATAAATTGATTACGGGCGCTCTATAGGAAGTTAGAATTCATCCCTATTTCCGTTCTCGATTCTTTAAACTTCTTGTCGCACCGTGCGTATGGCCTTCCCTCCTTTCCCCAGTAGGGTCCACAAGACTTCATTGTTTACGAATGCTTGATTATCCCCAGCAAAAGACGGCATCTCGTTTCTTCCTTTCCCCGCAGATCTCGAACTACGAGTGGCTTGATTCCACATGGATACGTAGGTAGCCTGACAAAGGTCCAGCTACTCGACCAACCTGGTCACATTCTTTCTCACTCCTCTCTCGATTTGGAACTCATGTTTCAGATCGGTTCCTTTCTTAATCGACGACCCTCCATTGCCTTGCAAGAAGCGTCGCCGAGGGGCTACTGTTAGTACCCAACCTGAAAATGAGTTATTAGGCATTCTAGAACTCACAGGGACCTCCCAGGTATTTACGAGCTGCGCAGGACTTATCCAGGATTTCCCGAAAAGCCCAGATAAGAAGATATCAACGACTGATCGGATGAGGGATTGAAGATAGGCTTATCTGATCATCCTCCAGAGTTCAGATAGACACACCTCAAAAATTGTGCCAATCTACTAGACCGGCCGGGCGGCCACTCTTCCCGGGTCAGGTTTTCTTATAAATACCTGACCTTAGTTCATTATTTCGATACACAATTCTCTCCCCCGAGTTCTACAAGCCAAAATGACGGCAGAACTCTCTCTTCAGGCCTTTCTAGCAATCACGAAGGTCCAGCGAATCCACGCGAGAGATTCGACTTCGTTTTTGTCAAGATTGGTGAGAATTTGTCATGTTTTCTTAGTTTAGATTTGATTTATGCTAGTTTCATCATGTTTATACATCTATATTCATATGATTCATAACGTGTTCTTCATGTTCTTGCTAGAATTCATAATATGTTCTATGACTAGGGTAGCGATCTTCATGTTTATGTGTTCATTCATACATGTTCATGATGTTCTTATTATCATGCTAGATCTAAGTTTATTCTACATAATATGCTAGATCTAATGTTTTAATCCCTGTTTATATTGTATAGCCGACGATGATCTCCAAGATCTAGGAACTATTTCTAAACCCTAAACTTTAGGTAAATATTCCCATGATCAATAACTCTCCAAGGATGAATATGAGGACTACACGTTGATCTTATCAATGGTATAATCATTATTCTAGGATGTGATCATCTCACATGATTCTTTCTCCTCCCCCTTCATTATGCATGATCCCGCTTCCTCTTTCTATTCCGATTATGTGCGAACTACGCTGACCTGAGCTTCTCATCACGAGAGGAACGTAGGTAATCTTCGGATCCGGTCTCAATAACTAACACACTACTAACACATTCATCATGATAGAAAGTCCGATTTATCGGGCGCTAGGAGTGATAACGTAATATTCTTCTCTTGTCGTAACTTGACCCCCGAACCCTCTTGTTAGCTTTTTCTCAATGTTTTAGCTCAATAAAATAACGTGGCAACTCTTAATAGGTTAAATGCCAACTTGAATATCCTAATCCATAGAAAATATAAATAAAAGAAAGACTTCCGTGCGTCGCCCGCATCGTCGGAAGGGGGTATTCACACATAGTGATTGGAAGTTTATTTTAGTCACGAGTTTTTTTTAGAGTTGTAATGCCATGTGGACAACGTTCATGCCCAAATATATTATAAATTAGGAGGCTATTTGTTGGGGTCTGACAGCTACTTAGTGGTCCGCATACATCGGAATGTATCAACTCCAATAAGTCGCTTGCCCTTTCACCTAGCTTGGTAAAAGGTGTCTTAGTCATTTTTCCAAGAAGACACGACTCGCAAGTATCATATGACTCAAGATCACATGAACCCAAAAGGCCGTTCCCATGGAGTTTTGAGATACACTTCTCATTAATATGACCAAGGCGGCAATGCCACAAATAAGTATGATTAACATCATTAGGTTTAGATTTCTTATTTACATGATAGACATTGTCATCATTTTCATTCTTGACATCCAAGACATAAAGGCCATTAAATGAATTAGCAATACCATAAAGCACATCATTTAAATAGATAGAAAATCTCTTATTCTCAATAAGAAACTTAAAACCTTCATTATCCAAACAAGAAATTGAAATAATATTTCTACTTAAATTCGGTACACAATAGCAATTGTTCAAAACAAGTATTGGACCGAAAGGTAAAGTGACTTCATAAGTTCTTACGGCTAATGCAGAAACTCTTGCTCCATTCCCCACTCGTAGGTCCACTTCACCCTCTTTAAGCAGTCTCCTATTCTTTAGTCCCTGCACATTTAAACAAATGTGAGAACCACATCCGGTATCCAATACCCAAGAATCAGTGGTAGAAAGGAGAATATCTATCATATAGATACCTGAAGTCGACCCAGTCCCACTGCTCTTCTTCTTCTTTTGCTCTTCCTTAAAAGCCTTGCAATTACGTTTCCAATGACCAATTTCTTGACAATGGAAACAGATTGCATCCTTTTGTGAATCGGGTTTTGCCTCTGGAGCCTTGGCAACCTTTGCCTTGCTTATCTTGGGTTTTACAACTTTCTTACCCTTTTCTTTGGCACTAGCCTTCTTCCCATCTTGAACCATGAGCACAGGAGAACCATTCTCCACAATCTTCATCTCCGCAGTTTTAAGCATACCATTCAACTCGGAGAGATTCTTATCCATTCCATGCATGTTATAATTCATCACAAACTGATTATAACATTTAGGCAATGAATTAAGAATGAGATCCGTGGCTAGCTCCAATGGGATTGGATATCCAAGTTTCTCAAGATGCTCTACATAGCCTTTCATTTTAAGCATGTTAGGACTCACTTGTTGCCCTTCACTCATTTTGCAAGAAGTGAATGCAACAATGGTCTTGTACCTCTCTTGCCTAGCTTGCTCTTGAAACATGGCTCTTAACTCCACTCCTATCTCATAAGCTTCCAAATGTTTCAAACTTTGTTGGAGTTTTGAGCACATAGTAGCAATCATGAGACAACTTATATCTCTAGAATCATTAAGATGTTTCTTGTAACTGTCTCTTTCTGCCCTAGGGGCAGTGGCTCCTGGTTCAACAGGAAGAGGCTCATCGAGAATGTACAACTTATCTTCTTGCCTAAGAACTATTCTTAGGCTACGGATCCAATCCATAAAGTTCGTACCATTCTCTTGGAGCTTATCCTTTTCAAGGATCGATCGCAATAAAATTGATTGAGTGTTGATAGTCATTATCTACAATTATGCAAAAAAAAAAAAAATCAAAATTTAATAAGTATCAATTTCATTAAAAGAAATAAACAATGTATTTTTCCAAAAAAAATACTCTCACTAAATTATACAACCTTCTTATACATCCAATGTATAATATAATTTAAATGAGCCAAGATCCAACTTTAATTTAATTTCAAGTCCGCGGAGGCGGATTACACAAAATTAAATTAATTTGGTAGACGATCATGTCAATCATATCCCATATGACTCTTGGATCATTTTCTGAGATTCTTTAAGAAATCCAATTTTAGAAAGCATGTTTAATCTCATCTTTGCCTAGGCCCAAAACTGTTTTGACGCCTAATTAAGTTCAACCATTTTAAACGCATAGTTAATGTGCCTCGCGTGGGCGTGCCCACATTATCTATCTTGCGCATACATAAATAAAAAGTCAATGTACCTCGCGGGGGCGAATCCACATTGAAATTACTCATATACTAACAAGTGTTTTAATCATGGCATGGCAAAATGAACTTAAAACTTTCTTTGAAGGTTCATTACATATAGCATATAACATATTTATGAGCACATAATATAAACATGTTACACATCAAGATTAGCCACTAAATTAATGGTCATTAATTTAAGCATAACATTTATGTGTCATTAGTTTCTCTATAATTATGAGGATGAGACTTCTTTGAACTTTGGTTATCATCTCCAAATCAAGACAACAATAAGTGCGGCCGAAACTAAGCCATGAGGCAACCACAATTCCGCACTAATTCAAGAAACTAAGAAAGTAGTCCATGTGGCCGAAACTAAGCAATAGATGGTCTCGATGAACGTAGGTCAATTGCATCCACAATTCCACATGGATCTCCAATATTTGAATCAAGAACTTTGTTTCTCAATTTTAGCAATTATGAACTCTTCATAATTCTAACTTCGTTTTATCTTTGAAACTTTGAATGCGATCAAGTTTGGGAAACACAATCTCGATGAACGTAGATTAGCCATCCAACCTCTGATCCAATCTCAGAATCACAAGATCAAAACAAATAGGAAAATCAAACCCCGAGATCCATACCTAAACCAACTGCCCAATCCCCGCTCTAGACCAGAAGGTCCGGCCGGGTATAGTCACTGGTCCGGTCGGACCTGCCTCTGAAAAACCCATAATTTTCAAGTCCAAAAACCAAACGCCTGACCCCTGCTCCAGACCCGATGGTCCGGCCGTGTGCATGCTTTGGTCCGGTCAGACCTACGCTGAAAATCCCAGAATTTTTTAAAGTTCGAAAATTTGTCTCAAAATTGTTTTGCCCCCGATAATCAAAACTTTGATCCAATCAGAAATTGATAACCCAAACAATTTTAAATCCAACATAATTTTTATTGCGATTGAATAGTGCGATTAAAGTTTATAAACCAGTAAACCACATAAACGCATATAACACATAAACATCATAATCCAATATTCATATCATGCTAGGCACATAAACAAACAATTTACATACGCACAACATGATCTAGTATTGAAATAATCAACAAGAATGGGGCTCTGATACCACTGTTGGGTTTCGTAGTAACATGCGCAGCGGAATTAAGCATGTAAAATTTTCATGAAACCCAAAGCCATATATCCGTTCATATGATTATATCAAATACATACAATATGAATACTAGAATACTAACCCTTGATGCCTTTGAATTTCAACCTTTGATCTTGGTGGAGATTTAGAAACTTGATCACGAACACGAAGCTTGAACACGAACTTTGAAGATGATGAGTTTCACCCTCTAGCGGTATCCACACCTCGAATGAATATCAAGAGCACTTGATCTTGGTTGCTAGACCAAATCGAGAAACACGTTTTCTCAATTGTATTTTGACTATATGGAATATTATTGTGTTTGTTCTTGTTCTTCAATCTAGGGATTTCTTAGAACAAGAAATAACTCTAAAAAACTATTTGGAGGCTTGCAAAAACACACGTACTAATTAGGGACAAATTAGGGCTGTTTATATACAAGTTAGACCTATTCCAAATAGGTAACTTATGTCTAAACCCGCAAGAAAACGGATTAGGAAAGTTTCTACCGAAACCGACTGGTCCGGCCGGGTATAGACCAGGGTCCGACCGGACCATGCCAGGTCCGACCGGGTATGTCACCTGGTCCGCACGGACCTTCCCTATTTCCACTTTTCTTCCTCTAATTTCCTTAACTCCCTGAATGGTCCTTCGACCCAATATTTCAATGTAGTCCTTTATGATTCGTTCTATTTGTGTGTGACCCTCTAGGATTACACTAAGTTGGCAATGGGTTCAATCATGAAACCATAAGATATGATTAGGTTCTAGCAAACCGCCATATCTACCCAAATAGTATAACTAGATACAAGTTCGCATTCCTTTAGAATATGTCACAATCCTTTTGTCCACGATGTCATTGAACACAAGTCATGGTCAATAAGTCAACTTGTCTTTGTTCAATACTTTCTCGATTCCGAATATGTTGATAATCCAAATGACATTGATCCAATCAATTCATTTGAGTCCGGCCGAACATTTTCATCAACATCATTCCTACGAGAGGCCCAAGCTTGACATCTCTCCCAAGAGGGACAAATCCATTTAGCTTATTATTCTTCCCTATATGAATCCGATTATGCCAATCATACCCTTTATAACTACCCGGTTAAAGGTAGCGTTTGAATATGTCAAACATAATGTTCATCAAGTGGAAGACTACAATAACTTCATATCTAAGGATTTAAATGACACAACTAATATGAGATATATGTATGACATTGACCATGACATAAATCTCATAGAGTGGATCATGTCCAGTACTAAACAAGTACCCATAAATATAACATAATCATCCCATGATTATTTAGCATTTACACTAGTGCTTAACAATTACTAGGGACGGAGATTATTATAAGTAAACATGAACAACAATAATAATCAAAACATCTCTTTATTAATATGAATAAATGATAACAATTACAAAGTTTATTAAATGTGCCTAGGGCACCAACACCAACAGGTTGGCGGGTTACAATTCGCATTAACAAGACCAGACATATGCACTCTCCACGTGAACCTCACCTCTTTGCCGTGAAATGAATTCTTCATTACATAAAACGTATGATCACTCGCATCCATTAGTTTGAGTGATAGGATGACATTTCCCTCTGTGCCTATTTTGACTCCGATTTGGCCGGTTCCATTGATGATCAATGATCAACAGCAGGTCTGTTACACTTGCAGGCCCAACAACCCATGATGTTGCTTCGCGCTACCCAATTTATAAGTTCACGTTGTAAGCCTTGGCAATACACAGTTACACATGAGGGGGCGTGTGTAAGTACCCGAATCTGGATCTCCCTCCTTTAATTAATCAATTATATAAGGTTTGGGGGCGTTCTAAGCATTAATTATGCCAATCTAAGTGAGGGAGAGCCTTTTCAGCATAAAAACCTCAAAAGGACCTTGCTGGAATGACTTAGGGACCGAAATTCCTCGCTGGACAGCTGGGAGAAAGATCTAGAACAAAATCAAGGCGGTTTACATAACCATCCGTACGGAAAGAACTGTTAAAAGTAAGAGGAAGTTATACGGTTTCTTTTTTCAAGGCCAGTCCCTATAAATAGGACCTTTGCCTATTCATTTTATAGGAAGCCTTCCAGACCTAGGGGAAACTCTTTTATAGGAAGCCTTCCAGACCTAGGGGAAACTCTGCTCAAATTCTAGCTCATTTTTTCTCTCTAAAAACACAACTCAAACTAGTCTATAACTAGACCAAAATCCCCAAGAAGATAGGATTCAACCCAAAATTGGTAAACTCTCATTCTCCTTACCTTATATCTCCTAAATCTTCATGTTCACTCTTTATATCTATATATCTTGTTCTTGGTATTTCATTGTTGGTTATTATCATTGTTGGTTATTATATTAATTATTCCAATGTGATCCCTTATATCTACCTATCTTGGACCGAAACACTAAGATGATCCCAAGAGGCCATCCTGCATCTAGAATGCTTCTATGGATGAAGCCTAGTGGAGATTAGGGTTTGTTAAATTTATTGCCTTTACATTTAAGGGATTTTTACCAATAAGTCCCTTGGGAAGGATGATATTTGCCAATAAAAACACAACATTTTATATTCTACCTTAGGGTTCTTGGGTTGAAATCAATTTTACCAATAAATCCCTCACACTTTTTAAATGGCAAAAATTACCCCCAGCCCAGATAAAATTGACCATCTTTGACAGCCTACTAGACCTTTGACTTTGACTGACAGCCGCCGCCCACCGCCACAAGCGGGACCTTCAGCCGCCGCCGCCGGCCCTACACCTTCCGCCGCCACCCGGACCTCCACCCGCCTCCAACCGGCGCCACCCTTCCCCACTTAAAAAGATATTGCATGCCCCAATGTTTAAACCCAAGACCTCCTAGTTTTAAATGGTGAACTCTGTCACTATGCCAACCTCACTCTTGTTCTTTTTATGAAGTGTTTTAAATTTAACACAACAAAATCACATTTCTCAAGTTTTTTTTTTTTATTCCTTTTTACTAGAAGCATTCTTCATAATTAAATTGATAACTGAGAAATGAATGTACTACTTCTTGTGCTCAAATTCATATGTGAATAAGTGAATAAGTGAAAAATGAATGTCCCATTTATTATATTAATAACTGAGAAATTCATCGTTGTAATTAAACAACCGATAAATTGAGTAATCAATTGTGAAAAATGAGAGCTGATTTTATCAGTTTTATTCAATTATGAACAACTGTTAAATGAATGTCTCAGTTATTATATTAGAATTCATGTGTAAACAACTGTGAAATGCATATCTCAGTTATTATAATGATTGTGAAAAATTGAAAAATGAATTTATCAGTTTTTATAAATGAAAAAAATCCACAAGTGTGAAATCATACAACTGAGAAATCAATTAAAAAATGATTTCACAAGTGGAAAAATATTTTACAAGTGAAAAATAAAAATTTTATTATTTAAAATTGTGAAATTAATTGAGAAATGAAAAATGATTTTCTCAAATTTTTACTAGTGAAAAATGAGATTTTTATTTCTAAAATTTGAATTATGTGTTGAGTGTACTTGTTTGATTCGTTTTGACGGCACGATTAAAACGGTGGTTACGGATTATTTTTCCGATTTCTAGATTTTGAGATATTACATTTTAAAAGTTTTGGTGGAAAACAAAAAAAAAAGAGAGAGAAAGAAGAGTCACGAAGAGAGAGAGAGAATAGGAAAACGCATTATTGAAGTGCGCTTAACGCAAGACTGAAATGCGTTACCAGCTAGCTGTGCGCGCATGTGGGGCTGTGGGCTTTAGGGGCTCTTTGGTCCAACGAATATTCTAGGGGCTTTTTGGCGAGTTTTCATAATGTCTGTCCTTATTAGTCGTTTTCATTTGTCTGAGGGACTTATTGGTCAAAGCCTCTACATTTAAATGTCTTATTTCCTTTTTATGTAGATTCAAATTTCCTAGCAATTTTTTTTTTGATGATCAACAAATCTCCAATGATTATTTGTAGCCATTACCATGATTAAGTTCATCACAAGCCTCCAAACATAGGATAATGATCATCTTCATTTCCCTTTTTACTTTAAGGTCTCGTTTGGTAGCATGATAGGATTAGCCCGTATTAATAGTCAGAAGATTATTAATCGGGGGATTAACTACATCACCCTTTTTATGGGTAGATATAAAGGGGGTTAGAGGGGATAAGACGGCATAAGAAGCTTATTCGAATTGTACTTAAGATTATTACTCGGATTGCATTTAGTCTACCAAACACCAAGATTATTGGACTAATAATCATATCCAACTCTAATCAGGCTACCAAACGAGCCCTAAATGTCTAGTTGTAATGGTTATTTCCTTTGGTAATTTCTTTCTATTTTGGGTCACAAATGATACAAATGTGTCATTCTCCCAAGGATAAACACAAGATCATTATTGATGTGATCCTCAAGGTGTCCTAGGGATAGAAACCCATGAGTTAATGATTATCCCTTTCTTTCTCCCCCATTCCAATCAGTTTGACTCGAATATGCCTAGATTCAACAGGATTTTAGTTTCTGTTTGAGTCTTGGCATATTCAACCTGAAAAGCTGCAAAAGAAACTGTCCTACATTCCAAGCCATACGGCTGTTTTGCTCACTCTAAGAGCAGTTCGTACGGACCCAAAGGTAACCATATAATTGTCTTGAGCAACTTGTTATCTTGGCATTTCTTGCCTCTCCTGCTCTAAAACTCATTTTAACTGCACAGATTCCAAACCAGGTTGTTCTTTTTTTAACTTAAACACACACATGCACACAAGATTTTAAAATGGTAGGAAGACTCATGGATATGAGGCATCCCGGTGAAGAAAAAATGTTTTTTTTTCGAGGTGTAACTTGACCTCCGAACTCAGATCCTATTTTTTTAGCCCTTTCATTGTTCCGAGCTTATATGGAAACAATGTGGGGACTCTTTTCTTTAGTTTTTGGTTCGTCCCACTTGTTTTATCGTCTATTTATAAAAGTTAATTTTTGCAATTGGAAATGATAATTCACAGCGTGTTCGATACATTATCCCATATTGGGAATTAACGAACCTTGCCAATAACATATAAAGATCCTGGGCCACTCCCCTTGGCACCAATTTGTTTTAAAGTGGAACCTCAAACTTTATCATGGTATTAGAGCGGGCTCTCTACACGTACATGCCCAACGGCCCACGATGAACCCTCCACGCCACCCATGACAACCCACTAACTAGTCACGTTGTAAGCCTTTAGCATACCCCGCTACACGTGAGGAGGCGTGTAAGAGAACATTATACCACATTGGGAACAAATTAGCATTGCCTATAACATATAATGATTATGTGCTACTCCCTTAGCGGCAATTGGTTTTGAGATGGAACCTCAGACTTTATCATGATATCAGAGCTAGCCCTTTACATGTGAGATCTCATAGTTCGACCCACTATGATTAAGCACCACGCCACCTTAGTCTATGTCCACGCGTAAGCTCAAAGTTCAGATACGCGTGAAGGGCCATGTTAGAGTAATTATCTCATATCTGGAATTAACAAGTCAAGCCTTGACTATATAAAGATTCATGCCCACTCCTCCCATAGCCAATTGATTTTGAGATGAAAACTAAAATTTTAATTTATCATATATTTTTTAGATGTATCGAATTTTATATGAGATTTTTGCAAAATGACCCTGTGTACTATCAATTTATTGCAATGTAACATTGTACTTTCAAAGCGATCAATGTCACCTGCGTACTATCATTTGGTAATCAATTGAACCTCAAATTTAACTGCCGTTTAAAAACTAGGCTTTGTATACATATTTTTCAAATGTGGTTCTTAAAGTTTTTTTTTTTTTTTTTTTTTTGAAATGTCCTCATCTCTTTCATAAAATTATCAAATTTTTAATAGGAGTTGGTCATGTGCTGTCACATGACTAACTCCAGTTAAAAATTTGAAAATTATTGAGAGTGATGGGGACATTGAAAAAAAAAACAAATTAATTAATTAAAGAATTACTCTTGTTAAAAAAAAACTCATAATAATAGAATATTTTTATATAAACAAAAAATAAAATAAAAAAATTGTACATAACTCAAAGGTACAACACTTTTATCCACAACAAACTTATTAGTTTTTACCCAAAAATAAAAAGAAAGAGAAACCCTCCAACCATTTTAATGATTGTCCAGATTCACTCTTAATGACCCCTATCACCGCTTACCACCGTCTGGCACCACCAGTAGCCACCACCGTAAAAAACTCCTCTATGGTGGCTTCGGCCATGGAGAACAATCACAAACAGCACCATCCAATTCACCACCTGCAAACACCACTTTGTAATCTTTATCGAACTTCCAGACACACCTTCAATAGTCCCCTTGTTCATCAAAGCTTTAAACCCCAATAATCAACAATGGTGGATCAAAATTTGAGGGAAAACTAAAAGCATTGTTGGGGTCATTAATCGATCGTGTATCCCAGCTCAGATCACACTGGGTGCATCAAAATCTAGATTCAATTTTGGGAGTGTCGGCGACGACGTAGGATGGTGGTGTGGGCCATACAAAATTTTTAACTTGGAACAATTAGGGTTAAGATTAGGGTTTTTGGTTGAAATTGATTTTTGTTAGGGTAATGTTAGGGTTAGGATTTGATATTTTCAGATGAAGGCTGTGAGAAATGGTAGAGAGCGATGAGTTTTTTCAAAAGAATTGGAAGAATATACATACAAGTTTGGTGTGTATACGCTGTGAGGAGGAAGGAGACGTCAAGTGAGATGCATCTTCTAATTTTGCCTATTTAAAAAAAAATCATTTGAGCCCTTAATACGTAATAACAATTTCCTATTAAAATTTTGACAAGCTCCAACAATAGTATAATTAAGTATTTAACGAATGTTAGTTACGTGATAGCACATGACCAACTACAGTTAAAATTTTGACAATTTTATGAGAGTGATGATGACATTGCAAAAAACAAAACTTTAAGGACCACATTTGAAAAATATGTATACAAGGCCGTTAGTTTTTAAACGGCATTTAAAATTTGGGGTTCAATTGATTAACAAATGATAGTACGCAGGTGACATTGATCGCTTTGAAAGTACAAATGTTACATTGTAATAAATTGATAATACGGGGGGTCATTTTGCAAAAAACTCAATTTTACATGGACCTTAATATTGCAATCACTTTTGAAGTCAATGATGGTTATTTGAGAAAGGCTCGTCTTTTTAATTACTACTCCCTCTACCTAAAATAATGTCTACCTTTCAAAATATAAAATAATAATTGAAAAATGAATACTCCATCCGTCTCACCTCACTTGTGACTTATTTCTATTTTGGTCCGTCCCACTTCACTTGAGACTCCCCAAAATGGTAATCTTTTTATAATTTTATATACAATCTACCCCACCCACTCATTCTTTCTCTTCATTTTCTACCACACAATTCATTAACCAACCTACTATTAACCCCACTCATTCCCTCTCTTCATTTTCTACCACACATTTTTCTTATTTTATTCTTTTTTCTTAGTTATTGTGCCCACCTCTTATTGTACCCACCTCTTAGGTCTCAAGTGAGGTGGGACGGTGGGAGTATATTTTCGAAAAAACCTTTGTCCCAATTTGTTTTTTTCTATCAATTTGTTTACTAATGTTTTATTTTTACGCGAACAATAAAATTTTATTAGCAGTCATAAAAAGTTTAGAGTAAGCAATCCATAGGTGACAGACGTTCAACCCAAGTGGTGGGGATTTCGTTAACAAAAGAAGCCTTAGAAACAACATCGGCTATAACACTTGCCATTCGACGAACTAAATGCATAAAGAAAAAAGAATTTGCATTAAGCACATTCCTATATGCACTACAAAGGTTGTCCAATTTAGAAGAAACATGTGAACATGATAGCATTCCATCAACAACTACTTTTGAATCCACCTCAAATTCTATCTTTGTGTACCCCAAATCAACAGCCGAGACCGCATGGTAAAATCAAGGGCCACTCCCTCTGCCCCCTAATAATTCCGTCCATAATCAATGCCCATCTACATCCAACAAAGGATTGTTACGATACGAAGCTTTTGTCCATAATCCACCATTAGTGATACACAAAAATAAATCAACGACAGATATTTGGTTGAAATAAGCAAAGAAAAATTTCATAGAAAGAACAAAGAAAATACACAAATAATCCAAAGTCCTCAACAAATGAGGAAAATCGTAGGCCCCACATATGAAAAGCAAATCAAATTCAGAACTAAAAAAAATACATCTTTATTATTGACAGTTAATAAATTACTCCTAAATTAAATACTCCCTCCGTCCCAGAGTAAGAGTCTTATTTTTTTCGCTGTTAGCACGAAGGTATTTTGAGCAATGATTTTATGTTGATCTAATTATCCTAATGGAGATTTTAAACTTGTTATTGATACTCCATTATATGTACTACCAATATCAATATCTAGATGTTCATTAACATAACTGAAATAACCTAAAATTATTGCTCAAGTTACCTTCGTGCTAACAGCAAAAAAAAAATAGGACTCTTACTCTAGGACGAATGTATTATTAATTATTGATGATAGTCAATGATCAAAGTTTAATTTAAAAGATTAAAAACAAACTTAATTAAACTTTTAATTGTGTATGAGTGAGGGAGGAAAAGTTTGGAGAGGAAGAGAAGTTGGAGGACGTTTAGATAACAAAAAAATTTATTAATCTTTACCATTTAACTGAATAGAAAGTTTGGTTTTTTTTTAAATGTCCTTTAAAATGAAATCTAGATATTCACTCAGGACAAATTCTCAAGTGAGACGGTATCACCTTGTGAGACAGATCACCCATGGGCCGACCTACCGCCCGCTAAGGTCCGCTCCGCCCAAGCCTTGACCCTCATGTCTAGCTTCCGCCACGTGTCCTCTTTAAAAAAACTCCAGCAACTTTAAAAGGAAATATCGTGAATTTTGAAGTCGAAAAAAATAATGAGAACACTGTTGTTTTCGTCTCGACAAGATAAATCAAACTAGATAGGTGATGATATGGTTTTGAATTATTTTTATAAAATCATATTTTGTAACAAACAAAAAAGCTGAACTGCTCGTTGCATAAAGTGTAACACTTCATGTGAATAAATATAACACTTGAATTCCGAAACGTCATTGTTTTTATTATAAAATAATACTGTTGCTTTGCAGAAGGATTTAAATAGTTTGATTATTTTATTCGTTTCTTTTTTCTAGAGAAGATAAAAATTTATATGTAAACAGATTATATATATGAGTATAACTTGTAGTACAAATGATTATATAAAAGTTTTTGTATAGTAAATGTTACTTTTTTTTCTTTAAAAAATAGTAACAATTCATGTATATAATCTTTTATATTTCAATTGTTACTTTTTCTAAATACAATAATCCAACTATTTTAAATTTAGATAAAGTAATAATTGAAATGTAGCAGACTACTATATATATGGTTATAATATATTATACAAATAAATGTAACAATTTTTGTAGAGTAAATGTTACTTTTTTTTTAGTAAGAATTTTTCCACAAATGAATGTAACAGTTTTTTTTTATAATAAGATATTAATTTTTCAGTAAATCTTATGTTATCCTCAATCTCATTTTTTTTTTTTTTTTTGCAAAACTATAGTTGCAGTTCAGAATAAATTTTTTTACAATTCAAGAAAAAAATGTTACATTTCTTTATTGTTATTATAAGTGTTACATTTGTTGACGAATCATTCTTATGCTAAACTTATTTTAGAGATGTGTAAAACTTGTTATACATTAAGAGATTTTGTTTTACATTAAGGAATAGAAATAATTTTTACACTAAAACGAGTGTAAAACAAGTTTTTTTTTGAGATTTTACGACGGAAAAGAAAAACAGACGGGTCAACTACTCAGCTGGTGTTCAGGGACGGGAGAGTATACTTATGTAACTCGAGGTGTGGACTCATTGACAGATCAGACTTGAATTCAGTCGGAACTTATATGGGCTTCAGCCCGTTTTATTTTTTCTTTTTTTTCTGTGTACCAAGAAGTTCATAGCATAGGTTTTGGGCTGAAACATGAAGGTAAAAGTCAGATTTTGGTCACTAAATATATTGATAATGATATCACTAAACCTTTTATATTCTCAAAAAAAAAATGACTGAACCTTTTATTTTTTGCAAAATATTCCTACTGAAATTTTTTCATTTTTCAAATGTGCTCATTCCGTTTATAACTTCGTTAAAACTTAACAAAAGTTAGTAATATGACTTTTACCTTAAGCTTTTACCAAGTTGATAAAGGAGGTTACGATTCAGGTTGAGAACCAAGTCATAGGCTATGTGACGTGATTCGCGTGGCGAGGCTAATTTAAACAAGCATGGATAAGCAAACTATATCGTTATGGTGATAGTTGATAATCTTTATTCACTTGGATTGCTCGAGTCATTATACTGTTGTTGAAGTTTCGAAAGGAAAGGCCTCCACAGTCTAAATAACCTTCATATCCTTGCTCATTGTTATATTTCCATTTTGTTGGTCTTTTAAATAATTCTCACATGTCCAGGGCCGTTCTTATTGTTTTGTGGGCCCGAAGCGAAGTCAGATGAAGGGACTTAAAGAATCGCTAATAGTTTTTCTTGAAACTCAAATCAAATGCTTTTTCTTTACTAATGAACTACACCTCCGTCCCGCTTTAAAGTTTTTACTTTCTTTTTTGGTATGTTCCAGTTTAAAGTTCTTACTTGTTTTATTCCTTAAATGGCAAAGTATGAACAATGTTTTAGACAATCTTATCCCCATAAAGTTCATATATTACAAAAAAATCATCACACGCATATCTACTTTTAACCCACTTACTTTATAAATATAGACAATTATATCTTCTCACACTACTACTGTTTACTCAAGTTTGCCTTGATTCTTTAATAAGCGTGCAAAGTCAAACTAAGAACTTTAAACCGGGGTGGATGGAGTTTTTTTTTTTTTTTTTTTACAAACTTGCACTTTTGAGTTCATATTTGAAATGTGTATATAAAATAGTAGTATGACCAAAAATTAACATAAAATAATAACTAATTAGCTTACATAAGTGTCACAAAGAGGGTATAACTAAATTATAATTTTCATAAGCACCAAAGTACTGTCAATGATTAGAGAAAGTGATAGTCGGAGCCAATCATACATGGAGAGAGATAATTGATATGAGAGACTCAAGTATTATTGATCATATGAGTAGGGTATTTATACAGGAGGGTGGAATATTCTCCAGACTATTCTAGACTATTCTAAATCACATAAGGAAAAGGAAATTATACAATAATAATCCTAATAGGAAACTAATACTCCCTCCGTCCCATTTCAAATTGCAAAACTTGCCAAAAAGGGTGTCCCAACTAAAATTGCAAAATCCAAAAATGGCAAGTTTTAACCCACTTACACACTCACATCCATTAACCCACTAACTATTTTCTACCCCACTTTCTCTCTCCCACTCAACTATCAACACTCACAACACATCACCTTTTTCACTTTTTCCCTTCATCCCCATGTCAACCTAGTATTTGCAATTTGAAATGAGACGGAGGGAGTATTCTAGAATAATCTAGCTTTGTTTACAAGATACAATCTCTATCTTTGGTAACTTATATTTACAATATATTTTAGGAATATATAATATTCCTAATATGACCCCGCAAGATGGACGTCCGAAGGGAAAGACCAATCTTGGAAAGCGGTGAGATGACCCGGGTTGATGAAGCGAGTTGAGTTGATGTGATCCCGGTCTTGTATGATGTTGCATTGATGTTGACTTTACGTCCCAACCACGTCACAGTGACGATTTTACGCTGGAATGACGTTTCTTTGAACGTTTCATCGACTACGTCGCAAGACGATTTTATGTCTCAACGAAGTTGCTACTATGGCAGAGGTTTTTTTTTATTTTTTGGTCGCTACTATGGCGAAGTTGATGCTACTAAGGCAAAAAAAAAAATGAGTGCTACCAAGGCAAAGTTTTGGCTCTTTTACGTCGCGGGACGGTCTTTGGCACTTTTACGACACGTGACGGGCTTTGGCACTTTAACGTCGCGTGACGGTCTTTGGCTCACTTTAACGTCGTGAGACGGGGTAAGAGGGGTTTTGGCGAGTTAGGGGTTAGTTCGGCCGGGTGAAGGGATATGTTAGGTCGGGTTTGGGTTGGTGGGATGGGAGTGGTTCGGGAAAAAAAATTTGGGTAGTCGGACAAAACGGAAATTGGGAAGGAAAAAAAATCAAAAGGCAGAAGGTAGGAGATTGTTTGGGGTAAGTGAGGGTAGAACGGCACTTTGAGGATGGAGTAAGGAGACGAATAAGAAGGCACCAACAGTTTTAAGAAAAAAATCAACCGGAGGTGGCAAGGTCTTTTTTTTTTTTTTTGAGATTGGATATTGACTTTTCAATGAAGGTGACAAAAAAAAAACTATAGTGGGCAATTGGTGGCAAATAGTTTTTTTTTTTTTTTTTTTTTTTTTTGTGGGCTGTTTGGGGGCGAGAAGGGCAAAAAGTTGGTATATATGTGGCGGGCGGCTATGGTAGTATTTCGATAGAGAGAGACAGAAGCTTTAAGGTGAGGCGACGATTAGAGTTGTGTTATACGTAAG
Organism: Campanula takesimana; assembly: GCA_026119855.1. Taxonomy (NCBI): domain Eukaryota; kingdom Viridiplantae; phylum Streptophyta; class Magnoliopsida; order Asterales; family Campanulaceae; genus Campanula; species Campanula takesimana. The sequence goes on along the minus strand of JAOWBW010000076.1, from coordinate 1,910,083 downwards.
GGCAGTAAACGGTGGAAGTAGGTGATGAATTTAGGGTGGGCGGCTTAGGGTTTTTACTGCAAAGGTTTAGCGGAGAATCTCATAATGGATCATAGCTCTGATACCATGTCAAGGATTAGAGAAAGAGATAGTCGGAGCCATCATACATGGAGAGAGATAATTGATATGAGAGACTCAAGTATTATTGATCATATGAGTAGGGCATTTATACAGGAGGGTGGAATACTCTCCAAGCTATTCTAGACTTTTCTAAATCACATAAGGAAAATGAAATTATACAATAATAATCCTAATAGAAAACTAATATTCTAGAATAATCTAGCTTTGTTTACAAGATACAATCTCTATGTTTGGTAACTTATATTTATAATATATTCTAGGAATATATAATATTCCTAATAAGTAGTACAATAAAATCATATAAGGGGTGTTCAATAATATTACAAAAGAAATATTATGTACAATAAAACATTATGAAGCAAAAAAACCTCAAATAGTTTCAAAAGAAAATACTAAAAATGAAAGGGCCATTCTTTTCTTTTTGAAAAGAGTTATGTGAATGTTAGGAAAAGATGGGGATTGATATAAAAAGCGAAGAAAACAGTAAGAGGGCATATGAAGCACTAAATAAAAATAAGAGGATTCATCATTGGTTAAATATTCAAAGATCATCTGCTTCCGAGCAGGGAACAACAGTTTTTGTGTGATACAACATAATAAGTATTATAAGTATTAGCATATACTTTCCCAGAACAATGGGCACAGTTTGATTTTTTTGGTCAACTGAGTCAATCTTTTACCGTAATTTTATGAATATCTAATATATCTATGAAATTCTAAAATTGTTATTGTTTCACTATTAGAAATACTATCATTAACAATTTTTTAGAATTCTATACATATATCTAAATATTCATAAAATTATGGTCAAAGATTGACCCAGTTGACCAAAAAATCAAAGTGTGCTCATTGGTCTGGAACTGAGGGAGTGATATATTAGGGGTTTTTCCCCAAGGGCCCTCCACACAAAGTGTTATTCCGTTTTAAGGAGAGGTCTTTTCTAAAGTACAAAAAGGAGTTCTTAACAGATCATAATTCCCCAGACACCCCTCACCCTCCGTTGACCGGTCAAATACAACACAAAATACTGAAACTACCCCTCTCCCTCAAACAAACCCTCGCCTCCCCTCCACACTCGTACCAAAACACGCACACACACACACACCGATCTCTCTCTCTCGCTCTCTCTGCCCTCTCAGGCTCCCCTTCTTCTCCGGCAACCGGCGGCTCCCCATCTTCTCCGGTGACTGACGATGTCTTCTACTCCCTTCGTCTCTCTCCAGATCCTCAAACACATACACACTCACACAATCTCTATCTCTCTCTCTCTCTCAAACCTTCTCCCTCTTTCCCTCTTCTCTGGCGACCGGCAGTTGTTGCCGTCTTTCTCATCTCCGATCTGACTGATCTAGCTCGAATGCTCTAGATCCGGCTTCGTTTCCATGTGCTTCACCGTCATCGCAACTCCGGCGAGTTTTCACGTCACAGATCGACCAGATCTGGTACCTAACGCCGATGTTTACACCGACGACATTTTAGATCAGCGTAGATTTAGAGCGCTTCTCTCGTCTCCGATTAGGTACCTAACGCCGATGTTGTTGCTCTCTTCAACCAGTTACCTTCATCCCAGGCTTCATGTATGCTATTGGAGCATAAATGAACTCGATTCCATTACAACGATGACACGAAGCTAGTCTAGTTTGAATTCGGACTAAACCCCACAAGTTTTGGTTTAATTAATTTAATATACTATTAATCTGATCTCTATTTTCAATTTGGATTCTCTTTGTTTTGTAATTTGCTTGGAAGTGGTAGAAAAGTAATGGGGCTGATTTTGCTTGGTTTTGTGTTCATTGAAAATGAAATGTGTGATTTGGTGTTTTTTGTTATCTGTTTATGTTGGTCCCAAAGGGGCAATAAGGGTATGAAAAATGCTAGAGGGGGGTGGGTGAATAGCGTTTTTAAAATTCTTTTCAAACCCTTTTGCAAATCGATGGCTTATGCGCACAGTTCTCAAATAAGCTAAGTATAGCGCGCAGTGAGAGTGTGAAATGCACAGCGGAAGTTTAAGCAGCACCTGCGCAGTAAAAAGCTGCGCAAGGATAAAAACGCACGCGCTAAGTTTTGGCTTAAAGAGTTGGATAAAATGTTCTAAGGCAATAAGCATAACAAGCACAGCAGGAAAGTATAGCAATCTGAAACATCAACAAAACAGTAATTCAGAAATGATTAAGCAGGAAGTAAATAGCGAGATTAAATAACAAGCTATTTGGAGAGGTTCGATCAATGAAAGATCTACGTCCTCTACCAAGATGGTTAGTCTTGGATTTTCTAATGGAGATCTTATTATATGAGAGAGTTACAAGATACAACAATGTAGAACAAACTAACTCAAAGATCTATAATCTATGAAGAGCAAATCCTAGACTAAACCGGTGTATCTCTAGAAGTATGATCGAATAATCAAAACTTCAAGAGGTGTGTGTGTGTTCAGAAATTCTGGGCTCTATGAATCTATGAGATGAAGAGCACGAAGAATTCTGGTGATATAAGGCTTATAGGATCTAGGCTTGTTTGAGTATGAAGGTATGAAGGTTGATCTTGAGAATTCTGGAAATGAGCAAGCAATCTTCAAATCTTCAAAGTTTCTTTGGAAGCAAAAACTCAAGCAACTTGGAAATGAAGATGAGCAGGCTATTTATAGCAGAGAGCTTAAAACTAGCCGTTGGTGCTCTGAGCAAGGACGATGAGCTGGCACAATATGATTGGTGCGCAGGTGTCCTTTATAGCCGTTGGAGCTCTGATCAAAGTTGATGACCTGACACAATATGATTGGTGCGCAGGTGTTTTAGAGCCGTTGGAGACTGAGCATGAAGATCAAATTCAAAAGCTTCTTCTAGAAGGTTGACAGTTGTCTTCATTTGAAATATTTCTCTTGAGCGCGTCTCCACCGTTGGATCTGCTGAGTGTGCTTGCTTTGTCGTTTCTGCACACCTCAGCATTTTTAATAAGCGTGCATCTTCTAAGCGCTTTCCAAGTTATGTAATCTGAATGTATCGAAAACTGAGCAAGGATGCATACTGCGCAGAGGAGACCTGCGCAGTGATGTCCTGCGCAGGGAAGTCCTGCGCAGAGACCACAGTCTTGCTTAGATCAATCTTTTTGCTCCAAGCTTCAAGAATATGAGGTTGTTGAAAGATAAGCATAAGGACCAAGTTAATCTGCTCTGCCCATAGAAGCCATGCGTATGGAGGATGAGCAAGTGATGCTATGCGCGCGGAGAATGAGCAGGTAATGCTATGCGCGCGGAGACAGAGCAGGTAATGCTATGCGCGCGGAGACTGAGCAGGTAATGCTCTGCGCATGAAATGTGCTGCGCACGAAATGTCCTGCGCATTATACTTGGTCTTCAGAAAATGAAACCTCAATTCCGAGCAAGCCCTAACCGCTAAGCCTATTCTATAAAATTGGACTTAGCTAAAAAATAAAAGTTATAAAACTTCTTACATAGGATCCTAAAGTCCACAAAATACTTAGGTGATGGTATCAATCAATTCTAACATAATTGGGAGGGTTAAGAAATAAGCATACCCAACAATCTCCCCCTAAATGATTGATGCCATTACCTACTATAACAAAGGCAATTCATTGTACTTGATAATAGCATGTCCATAGAAATAAAAATGGTAAATCATGCCTCAAGTCAATGCACACACTAGCCAATGTTATAGATTTCTAGTCTAACCAAAAGATATAACTTACAATATCGGAAAGACAGAAATATCATTTAGAGCATACAGATAATATGAGTTTAGGATTGGTATGTTTTTAAACTGAATGTTTAAAACATCATGCACAGAAAATATGAGCAGTTAAGTATATGCGCATGAAGTTTGAAATAATGCGTTCATTGTTCCACAAACAAAAAGTTTGAATTGAACAAGGTTTTGGGAAGAGCAATGATGCATTATAAGTTTAGAGTTCACCTTTGAGAGAGCTCTGCGCACTTTATCTTGTAGCTTCCTAAATTTCTTTGCGCAGAGCTTTAATTATTTGAAGTGGGAGCATCAATTTGGAATTTTTTGCCTTTGATAGATTACTCTCCCCCTTAATCTCTCCCCCTTAATGCCTTTGTTCTATCCCTATTTGCCTTTGTTAAATAACTCTCCCCCTTAATGGCACAATCAATGCCTTATAGCATACTGGCCTGCGCATCCAGTTGCTCTTGAATTTTTGCCTGCACAGTGACCACTTGAGGGATCTAAGGGAGCAGACACCGGAAGAATGATATACTGAGGTCCACGGGGTATGCGCGTGAGGTTCATGCGCAGCAATATAATGTGCAGAGTTTCTTTGAAAACTCATAATATTTTGCCTTGTGCGCAACATCTTGTGCGCTTCATATGCGCAGGCGCACGAGGCATTTCCTAAGAGAATATCAAGTAAACACAAGATCATTAGTATTGACAAATCATATGGACAATTAGCTAAGTTCAAGCATACCCATTTCTCCTCTCAAGAAAGCAAATCTCTTTGCGTCAAGAGCCTTTGTGAGAATATCAGCAATTTGATTATCTGTGCCCACGTGCTCTAAATGTATGTTTCCTTTTTCCACGTGGTCCTTGAGAAAGTGATATTTGATGTCGATGTGCTTTGTCTTTGAATGCATGACGGATTGTTGGATACTGCTATGGTGGACATATTATCGCAGAAAATTGGACAATTTCCTTCATTATTCCGTAGTCCACTAGTTGTTGCTTCATCCAGGATTTGGCAGCAGCAGCTTCCAGCAGCAATGTATTCAGCTTCAGTAGTGGAAATGGACACAACAGCTTGTTTCTTGCTTGCCCACGCAACAAGTCGATTTCCAGGAAATGACAAGTCCCACTTGTGCTCTTCTGTCTATTGTGCATGCTGCGTAGTCTGCGTCTGAATAACCTAGTAAATCGAAATTCGAATCTTTGGTGTACCAAAGTCCAAGGTTAATAGTTCCAGAAATATAACGATAATGCGTTTAACAGCAGCTAAGTGCGCTTCTCTAGGGTCCGCTTGATAGCGCACAGACACAAACACTAAACATAATATATGGCCTACTTGCAGTAATAAAAAGAGAGCCAATCATACCTCGATATAAAGTTTGATCAACTTTCTTACCTTTTAAAGTCTTTGTCAAGCTTATTGCCGTGGCCATTGGAGTGTCGTATGCTTTAGCATTTTCAAGTCCAATTTTCTTGATTAAGTCCCTGTGTACTTGGATTGATTTATGAAGATGCCATCATTCAATTGTTTGATTTGAAGCCCGAGGAAAAGTGAGTTCTCCCATCATGCTCATTTCAAACTTGCTTTTCATGAGCTTCTCGAAGCGCTTACAAAGTAACTCATTAGTAGAACCAATATAATATCATCGACATAAATTTGACAAGTAAAGAATGATCATTATACTTAGCAATAAAAGAGTTGTGTCGATTTTTACCGCGCTTAAAGCCTTTCTCTAGCAGGAATTTTGATAGGTATCGTACCATGCTCTTGGAGCTTGCTTAAGTCCATACAAGCTTTTTGAAGCTTGAAGACATGATTTGGAAATCTGCTATCTTCAAATCCAGGTGGTTGTGCTACGTAGACCATCTCTTGGAGTTCACGTTGAGAAATGCGCTCTTCACATCCATTTGATAAAGCTTGAATTTCTTGTGAGAGGCATAAGCTAAGAAAATTCTTATAGCTTCAAGTCTTGCTACAGGCGCAAATGTTTCATCGTAGTCGATTCCTTCCTCTTGCCTATAGCCTTGCGCAACCAACCTTGCTTTGTTTCTGGTGATGCTTCCATTCTCATCCATCTTGTTTCTGAATACCCATTTTGTACCAATAACTCCTTGGTCATGAGGTCTGGGTACCAAAGTCCAACCTTGCAGCGCTCAAATTGGTTAAGCTCTTCTTGCATAGCAGTAACCCAGCTTGAATCTTGAAGCGCTTCATCAATCTTCTTTGGTTCGATTTGAGAGATAAATGAGTGATATTCATCATCGAAATTTGATGCTCTTCTAGTACGAACCCCTACATGGAGATCACCAATCTCTTTGAAGTTGGATGATCTCTACCTTCACGAACCTCGGGAGGTAAGTTAGGTTGAGTGGTAGGAATACGAAGATCTTCAATGGGTACTTCATTTGCTCCAGCATCGAGATCATCAAAAGTGATTTGCTGAAGCGGAGAAACGTTTATGCGCAGGAGGAGGAGTTTGCGCATCGGAGTCGTCACTTCTGGCGCAGCATCTGGTGTATGCGCATGAGATGGACTTGCTTGATTCTGATTTTGATATCATTCTGCGCAGGTGCAGTTTGAGGCTGCGTACCTGTCTCATCATGCTCAGCAGAATCATTAGAATCATTTGGAGCCATATGTGGCTCAAGGAGAGAATGCTCATCAAAGTAACATGTACGATTCTACAATTACTAGAGTAGTTCTATTAAAACACGAAAGCTTTAGAATGTTTGGCATACCCACGAAAATACCTTCATCTGCTTTGGCGTCGAATTTACCTCTATGATTCTTTGCCATTGTAGAGGATATAGCACTTGCAGCCAAAAATCTTGAAGAAAGCAATGTTGGGCGCTCTTCCTCTCCATAGCTCATATGGAGTCTTGTTGTAGGCTTTGTTGATGAGGGATCTATTCTGAGTAAAGCAAGCAGTGTTTGACAGCTTCTCCCCAGAAATACTTTGGAAGCTTAGCTTCTGCGATCATTTTTTCCCAGCCTCAATCACGTGCGATTTTTCCTTTCCACAACCCCATTTTTGTTGAGGAACTCCAGTAGCGGAGAAATTGTGATCAATTCCATGGTCATCGCAGTATTGCGCAACACCGTTATTTTTGAATTCAGTTCCATTGTCTGATCTAACACTAACGATGTCGTCTTCCTTTTGAGTTTGGAGTCTTCGAAAGAGAGCAGTCAATATATCATAGCAGTCATCTTTGGATATCATCATTTCGACCCATGTGTATCTTGAGTAGTCATCGACCACGACTAAGGTATATTTGTTTCCTCCAAGCTTGCGGTGGTGACTGGTCCAACAAATCCATGTGAAGCAGTTGTAAACATTTGGAAGTTGAGGAAGCAATCTTGCTGGAGAAAGACTGCTTAGGTTGTTTCCGAGCTGGCATGCTGCGCATTTTCTGTCATGATGGTCAGCTACTTTGGGAAGTCCTTTGACAAGATTTTCCCTTCCTAGCTTAGCCAAATACTTGAAGTTCAAATGACTTAAGCGCTTATGCCCATAGCCCTGCTTTCACTTACATTCTTTGCTATAAAACAGAGATTAGTGATAGAAGCTATAGCAGTAAGATCAATAATGTAAACATTAGTCTACGAGTCCCTGTGAGCAAAGTTAGTCCGGATATGCCATCTTTGATATAGCAGTGCGTTGCAGTGAAGTGACATTCCAAACCTTTATCGCAGAATTGTGATATGGAGAGCAGGTTGTGCTTGAGTCCTTCTACGAGTGCAACTTTCTCAATGCACACTTTATCTTTTCTGATTCTTCCATATCCAACTATGTGCCCTTTGTTGTTTATCACCAAAGTTACTGAGGCCTCTTCCTTCATGCACATCTTCAAGAGCTGTGACATCTCCAGTCATGTGTCTAGAACATCCACTGTCGAGATACCATATATGCGCTTTAGGTTGTGAAGAGTGCGCAGTAAAGCAGGAGACCTGAAAGATGACATTAAAACGCAGGTCCCTTTATTCTTGGGTCCTAGAGTTAGCAACTTTTGACGACCCACACTCCTGTCTGACCTTAGGATTTTTACGTCCCTTGGCATTAGGAGCAAATCGCAAAGGCATTCTGCAGCCTGCTGACCTAAACCATCACACACAACACAATGATGAAAGCCACTTATAGATTGGGTTTTTACAAGCTCTTTACTTTTCTTTGGCGCAGCATTCTTTACTGGAGCAGATGAACTTGCTTTGACAATATATCATTTTCTGAGGTTTGGGTGCGCTTTTCTTAAGAATGCGCATCTGGCGTTGGGGCGCATGGCTTTCATGCGCATGACCCTTTTTCGCAGATTTGACATTTGAAGTTGAAGCGCAACCATAGTCAGAATATGAGTTGTCATGCGCAGGTTCAACTTTAGCCTTACCTTGGCTTTTCCAGTTTGCTTCTTTGGGTAGACATAATGGAAATTCTGTCTCTGGACTTTCTCCTGTCCTTTACCCATTGAAGCAGAATGCTTTGCTTTAGGAATTTCAATAGTTTGTTGTGTAAAATCCTTTTCTCTTTCAGAGCAAACGGCGCATTTAAGTTGTCACTAGTTGAGAACCCCAAGCCTTCCTTATCTCCACTAGCTTTTTGGGATTCTAGAATTTGATCCATAGTGACACGAGATTTGGTCCACTCATCAGTGATCTTTGTGAGATCAGCTACTTGAGCAGCCAATTCTTCGTTTCTTACTTTAAATAGCGCATTTTGATCTGTAAAAAACGGTTCTTTTTCAGTAAGAGGAGTCATGCTCTTAATCTGCTCCTTAAGGAGGGTGATCTCAGATTTTAAAAGAGTTTTCTCCGTCTTAAGCTGTGAAATTTCTCCAATTGATAAGTCCACTGCTTCTTTCATAGAATTGAATTTCTTGATTACCTTTTCAGCTTGCTGAAAATAGACTCGCGCTCAGCAGCAGAGTCATCCTTTTCTATTACAATTTCAGCAGGAATTTCAAGAGATTCTTTGCGTATTGGCGCAGCAACAAATTTCTTCGTTAGGTCTGCTCTGGCAAATAAGTACTTGCCATTCTGTCTGGTTGGAGTTAGATGTCCCATTTCTGCCAGTTCTATGATGGTGGGACCTTTCTTCTTGAATGTACTTGGCGCAGCCTTTGTGTCCATTTTCGGATCATTGTCTGAATCGCTATCAGCATCGGCATTGGCCATCAAGCAGAGCAGTCCATCCTCAGAGTCATCATCATCACTGTCTTCAGTGTCAGTCTCTATCCAGGTCTTGAGTTGCTTCTCAGCAGGGTCTTCTTCAGCAATCATTCCGCGCTGCTTTGAAAATCTTTGCGCAGTATTCTTCTTCATGTACTCAAATCTTGACGTAGGGCATTTTGATGCAAAATGACCAGGCTTTCTACAGTTGTAGCAAACCAAGTCATCTTCTTTCTTTGAGTCTCTGCCACGAGAGAATTTGCTGGAGCTTTACTTGAGGATTCGGTTTTGAGAATTCCCTGAATTTTTGGAATCGCTTAACAAACATAGCGAAATCATCATCATCCATTTCAAGCAGAGAAGAAGTGGAGACTTTGTCTGAGGTTTGAGCAGGCGCAGGTTCTCTTTGAGCAATCATTGAAATTGCTTTTCCTTTTCTTCTCAGTTTCATCAATTCGATCAAGCTTAAGCTCATACACTTTTAAGTTGGCGTATAAGCTGCGCAGAGGCCAAGTATCTAAAAATCCAGAATCTTCCAGATGACTTGCTTGTGCACATATCTGGAACCTAGCGCATCTAAGAATTGAGAATTTACTTCTTTATTGGTGAAGGTAGTTCCAAGAGATTTACAAGAGTTTACAACAGCACAGAAGCGATCATAAGTTTGTCTCAAGGTTTCACCATCCTTTCTCATGAAGCAGTTGAATTTTCTTTGCACCACAAATCTTTTGTTTTCCTTGCTTACTTTGTCACCATTCACATAGCCTTCAATAGCATCCCATAGATCCTTTGCAGTTCCACCGCTCACAATTTGATTGTGCGTGGAGAGGTCTAGAGTGCTGAGAATGATGTTTCTAGCTCTTCCATCGTAGCCAACCCATTTCTTTTCTTCATCGTCCATTCCCCTTTGTCCTTCTTGATTGTAGGATTATCCTTGTTGGTAGCAGCATCTGGATTGGCCTTCATTGGAATGTAGGGTCCTTCAAGAACTATGTCGTGGAGGATCTCGTCGATAGAAGAAAAATGAGTGAGCATGCAGTGCTTCCAGATTTCGAAGTGATCTTCATTCAGCACTGGGACATGTGAATAGTTAGCCATTGCCCAAGATTTTGAAGCCATCTTGAATCGGCACCCAAGCTGTTAAGCTTGAAAAACAAAACAAGTTTTATGAAGGTGTTTCTCTGATACCACTTGTTGGTCCCAAAGGGCAACATAAGGGTATGAAAAATGCTAGAGGGGGGGGGGTGAATAGCGTTTTTAAAATTCTTTTCAAACCCTTTTGCAAATCGATGGCTTATGCGCACAGTTCTCAAATAAGCTAAGTATAGCGCGCAGTGAGAGTGTGAAAATGCACAGCGGAAGTTTAAGCAGCACCTGCGCAGTAAAAAGCTGCGCAAGGATAAAAACGCACGCGCTAAGTTTTGGCTTAAAGAGTTGGATAAAATGTTCTAAGGCAATAAGCAATAACAAGCACAGCAGCAAAGTATAGCAATCTGAAAGATCAAACAAAGCAGTAATTCAGAAATGATTAAGCAGGAAGTAAATAGCGAGATTAAAGAACAAGCTATTTGAGAGGTTCGATCAATGAAAGATCTACGTCCTCTACCAAGATGGTTAGTCTTGGATTTTCTAATGGAGATCTTATTATATGAGAGAGTTACAAGATACAACAATGTAGAACAAACTAACTCAAAGATCTATAATCTATGAAGAGCAAATCCTAGACTAAACCGGTGTATCTCTAGAAGTATGATCGAAATAATCAAAGCTTCAAGAGGTGTGTGTGTGTTCAGAAATTCTGGGCTCTATGAATCTATGAGATGAAGAGCACGAAGAATTCTGGTGATATAAGGCTTATAGGATCTAGGCTTGGTTGAGTATGAAGGTATGAAGGTTGATCTTGAGAATTCTGGAAATGAGCAAGCAATCTTCAAATCTTCAAAGTTTCTTTTGGAAGCAAAACTCAAGCAACTTGGAAATGAAGATGAGCAGGCTATTTATAGCAGAGAGCTTAAAACTAGCCGTTGGTGCTCTGAGCAAGGACGATGAGCTGGCACAATATGATTGGTGCGCAGGTGTCCTTTATAGCCGTTGGAGCTCTGATCAAAGTTGATGACCTGGCACAATATGATTGGTGCGCAGGTGTTTTAGAGCCGTTGGAGACTGAGCATGAAGACCAAATTCAAAAGCTTCTTCTAGAAGGTTGACAGCTGTCTTCATTTAAATATTTCTCTTGAGCGCGTCTCCACCGTTGGATCTGCTGAGTGTGCTTGCTTTGTCGTTTCTGCACACCTCAGCATTTTTAATAAGCGTGCATCTTCTAAGCGCTTTCCAAGTTATGTAATCTGAATGTATCGAAAACTGAGCAAGGATGCATACTGCGCAGAGGAGACCTGCGCAGTGATGTCCTGCGCAGGGAAGTCCTGCGCAGAGACCACAGTCTTGCTTAGATCAATCTTTTTGCTCCAAGCTTCAAGAATATGAGGTTGTTGAAGATAAGCATAAGGACCAAGTTAATCTGCTCTGCCCATAGAAGCCATGCGTATGGAGGATGAGCAAGTGATGCTATGCGCGCGGAGAATGAGCAGGTAATGCTATGCGCGCGGAGACAGAGCAGGTAATGCTATGCGCGCAGAGACTGAGCAGGTAATGCTCTGCGCATGAAATGTGCTGCGCACGAAATGTCCTGCGCATTATACTTGGTCTTCAAAAAATGAAACCTCAATTCCGAGCAAGCCCTAACCGCTAAGCCTATTCTATAAAATTGGACTTAGCTAAAAAATAGAAGTTATAAAACTTCTTACATAGGATCCTAAAGTCCACAAAATACTTAGGTGATGGTATCAATCAATTCTAACATAATTGGGAGGGTTAAGAAATAAGCATACCCAACAGTTTACTTCGCAGGTATGAAACTTGTTAGTGATGGG